>OX376699.1:26177915-26291151 GCA_947389925.1 Coelopa pilipes | reverse complement strand
TAATTTTCTTCGGGGCGCTGCTGCTCGCTTTGCTGTGGTTGTTGTTGCTGCTGTTGCTGTTGTTTCGCATTTCGTATCTTTTTATGAATGAATGCGCCACCTTCTCTTCCTCTCTCTCGCCCTCCTCGTTGCGCTTCTTCTTTTCCTTTTCCTTTTGTTCTCCCCGTCTCGACGACGTGTCCGACTCGACTCGACTCGACTCGTCTCGATTCGCTTCGATTCGAATCGACTTTGGATTCATGCTGCTGCCCTTGTTTTTGTTTTGTTTTTTGTTCATGTTTCTGTCCTGTTGTTGCTGTCGCTTTCTTCTGCTCCGGCTCCTCGTCTTCCTCGTTCTTGTTGGCGCTGCTCTGCTGCTGGCGCCTTTGTTCGCTGCTCCGACACCTCGCCCTCGCCCTCGTACTCGACCTCGTCCTCGACCTCGTCCTCATCCTCATCCCCTCATTCCCCGGCCGCTTCCTTCGGCCTTCGTTTCCAACCAAACCAACCAGTTCCCACCTCCCGTGGAGGGCTCCGGGGCTTCGAGGCTCCCCAGGGTGGGGGCGCTGCAGCCCCCGGGGACTCCGCATGAGCTCCACTCGAAACGCGGACAAAGTCGCTTCGAGTCGCCGGCGACGACTCGATGACGCGCGACCGATCGTGAGTCAAACGCGGCCGGCGGATCGCGATCGCCATCCGGCGACGCCGGTCGAAGGGCGCCGGCAGGCGGCAGAGCGAGGGAGGAGAGCGGGAGGAGGGGAAGGGGCGCCGGGGCCAAGAGTTCGCTCCACCTGCGTCCGTGATTCATGCCCGTCGGAGGGAATTCCACGGCACCGGAGACGGCGACACACATGCGGGTCTGAGTCTGGCTCTGAGTGTGTGAGGTGTGTGTGTGTTTGGTCTCGGCCGCAATCTTATCTCCATCCGATTTGCATTCGGCGCATTCCCGGTGAGGCGGCGGGGGCGAGGGGTCGTCCCTCGGCGATACCGTTGGAGGCCGCCGCGCGCCAGACGTCGACGCGATCGAAGCCGGCAGATGCTCGCGAAGAGGTCTGCGAGTGCCGCTGAGGTTGCGAGGGTGCCAGGGTGAATGTGGGAGCGTGTGTGTGTGTGAGTGTGTGTGTGAGCGTGTGAGTAACTCTGCGTAAATAAACCCGTGAGATATGCATCGCATACCACGAATATCAGCAGACGGAACTCGCTGTTCGCCGGATACCTTTCGAAATAGCTCGGTAAAACAACAACAACAGGCACAGCAACTATGCCAGTAGCAACAATTACACCATCGTGAGCAACACCTATGCCAACAACTACCACAAAAACGACAACAACAACAAGAACGGCATCAACATGCTTAACGACAACAACAACGACGACGCCAGCGCTCGAATGACTCAAGACGTCGTCGCCAGCAGGTGGGCCGGACGAGCGAGCGAGAGATCGAGCGATCGAGCGAGCGATCGTCGACTGCCGAGGTGTGCGGGGGGACGGGGGAAGGTCCCAGGGAGGCTGACGAATCCGACGTCATCGATCGCCGATCGATCGCTCGGCCACACGACCACACGATCGAACGCCGACGCGCCGAGGTGGGTCGGATCGGGCCGATCGCGATAAGCCGGCGGTCGTCTCGAGAGTCGCGCGGGCGGCTCGTCCGGGTCCCCCCGGTGGACAGTGGCAGCCCTGGTCGCCGCGGGCGTGGGCGATCGATTCCTACGTCCATCCGTCCGTCCGCCGGTTGAACCGCTGTGGGTCGCGGTCTTCGGTCCACCAGCGCCTGGCGACTGATCGCCACTTGCCTTCCCCTTCCCCTTCTCCCTGTCCTGCTCCCGTCGCCCGTCCTCGACCGCAGAACCAATTAAGATGCTTGCTAATTGCTCGCTTGTGGTACGTGCGAAAACTGGGCTAAGCGCGTCCCACGTCTTCTCCTTGAATCTCTCTATCTCGCTCTCTACTCTCTGGGTTTCCTTCTTCATCTCTCCTGCTCCTCCTCTCCCCCTCCCTCGGCTTCGCACCACTTCAACCGGTCTCTTTTTGGTGCCTCTCGCCCTCGGCCTTTCAGAGACCATTTGTTTATTTTGGAAACGAATGAATTCAAATTCGAATTCGGCCGTTCGTTTGTGTTTTGATTTTGCTTTTGTTATTGCGGAGTCTCGTCTCGTCTGTGCCGCCTCCACCTTCCCGCCTTTGCTCCTTCGCCGCTGCTCCGTCTGGGGCGAGTGCAACGAACGAGCTCCAATCGATCGGCTTCCTCGATGTGTTTTCAAAATGTTGTCTTCCGAGTGGGATGACGAGGTTGCAGCGGAAGAAGGGGGCGAAGGGGAGGAAGAGGAACAAGGGGAAGAGAGGCAGCTCCTCTAGTCACGCTTCTTGTCCTCGTTCCTCCCCTGGGAGCTAGAAAATCTGCAACGATCGTCGTCGAAAAGCCCGCGATTGGGCCGAGGGCGAGTTCTGATTTCTACGAGGCGTCCTATTCTCCCTACTCTCCCTCCTCTTTGTCTTCCTCTCACTCTCTTTCTCTCTCTCTCTCTCTCACTCTCTTTATCTCATGGAATGGAAAGCAGAGATAGTAAAATCGACCTCAGGGGGCTCCGATTGCATAAAACGAAACCCAATCAAATTATAAAACGTTTATCAAATTATTATCGATCAAATTAAAAAGTGTTTATCAGATCATTATTATTTTATCTCAAACATTTTTATTTAACAAATTATTATTTATCAAATTATTATTTTTCATATTTTATGTTTATGTTAAAATTTTTATTTAACAAATTATTTTTTCAAGTTAGTATTTTTCACATTTTATTTTCTGAAACTATTGTTGATCATGTAATTATTTTTCATATTTTATATAACAAATTATAAAGTTTTCAATTTAATATTTTTCACATTTTCATCATCAAATTATTATTTATCGAATTGTTATTGAACAAGCGACTGTCGATCAAACTGTTATTGATCAAATTATTGTCGATCAAATGGTTGTTATTCACTTGCGATCGAAGCGAAGAAAGCATTGCATAAAAGTCCCCGCGACCCCCCGGAGGTCCGGCAACGCCGTCGTCGTCGAGGTGACGATTGGCAATGACGATTGCTGGGGCTGCTGCTGTTGTTGTTGTTGTTGCTGCCGCTGTTACCGTGGTCATCTTCTGCGATTATTGCTGTTGTTGTTTTCGATGTTGTCGCATTGGGTGAATCGCCTCGCCGCGGTGTGGCCAGATCGACGCACCACTCGCGGCGGCCTCACCTCGTAGGCCTCGCGCATCTTTTATCTGATCGCTCGTATCTTGTATCTGGAATCGGCGACGCTTAACTATTTTTAGTGCGTGCAGCGCGAGACGTGGAAACGGAGGGCAGTAGGAGAAGAAGGGGAAGGGGAAGAAGAGGAGAGAAAGAGGGGAGGCAGAAGCGGGAAAGGGGGAAAAAGGAGAAGGGCAGCAAAGGCAACCCGCCGGACAGTTCGTTGGCTCGCGA
This sequence comes from Coelopa pilipes, assembly GCA_947389925.1. NCBI lineage: Eukaryota > Metazoa > Arthropoda > Insecta > Diptera > Coelopidae > Coelopa > Coelopa pilipes. Next base: position 26,287,698 of record OX376699.1, on the reverse strand, counting down.
GTCGCGACCGCAGCGGATACTTAGATACACTCGTTTATGCTTTCGTGGTCTCTATTGTTGTTGTTGTTATTATTGTGTCTATTGTTGTTGTTACTGCTATCGTTGTTGTTGTTATTGTTGCTGCTGCTGCTGCTGGTGCTGTGCATATTTCACATTTGGAGTTAATTGAGTTAACTGTTCATGTTGTATCTGTATCTACGGCTTTTGTTTTCACAAAACTATCTAAGTACGATATCTACACACACACACACGCACACACACACGACCATCTCCCCTCGTTCTCCCACCCCTTCCCCTTCGCGCTCCCTTGCTCTCGCCCTCCGACAGTCGCGGCATTTCACGCTTTGCTAATTCGCTTTCCGCGCTGCAGCGAGCCCCGGACCCGAGTATCTCTGGGGCTCTGTATCTCGCATCCGACAACAAGTATCTCGGTGGGGAGCTCGAGAGCGCGATTCGGCCGCACCGTCGCCCCCACGTGGGTCGCTTCGACGCGAGCGCCGACGTCGGCATCGGCATCGGCGTCGTTTTGCAATTGCTGGAGAAGGAATTCGAACAACAAGCGCAACCACAGCATTGGGAGCTGGCGGGGTAGGGGGAGGAGGAGGTGCGGGTGCAGGTGCAGGTCGATGGCAGGGAGGGCGTGGAGCGCGTGGAGGGGCACAACTAATTTCCCTTCCAAGTCCGGTCGCGCTGTTTGGGCCGCGCTTGCAGCCATGACAACGACGGCGGCCGCCTAATTGTGATTTGAGCCACCACCGAATTTCGACGTCGTCGTCACCGTTTCGTTTCGTTTGGGTTTCGCCGGCAGCCACCACTTGTGTGGCACGGTGGCACAGTGGGTCTTATTGAGAGGAGTGGAGTCCGCCGTTGTCTTTAGTCTCTTTAGACTATTCTTCAGTCGACTCCTCAGTCGGTTCTACAGTCGAGTCGAGTCTTCAGTCGAAATTTCAGTCGATCGTTGGTCGAAACTTCGGTCGATTCTTCAGTTGATTCCTCGGTCGATTCTCCTGTCGATTGATCAGTCGAGTCTTCAGTCGAAATTTCCATCCGTCTTTTGTCGAAACTTCAGCCGATCCTTCTGTCGATTCTGCAGTCGATTTTTCCAGCGATTGTTCCGTGGATTCTTCAGAAAACTCCACTGATGATTCTTCAGTCGATTCTTTCAGGCGTCTTCTTCAAATGCTTCTTTCCACTAGCCTTGGTCGCTTCGTCCCACGGTGCCTGCCGCCTATGAAAGTCCACCTGCATGGGTGTGTGTGTGTGTGTGTGTGTTTTACGGTTCAATGGTCATTAACATAATTTCGTCCAGTGTTTCGTACAGTGTTTGGAAAAAGGCGACAACAATAAAAACAAGTACAAAAAATAATACTAATAATAACAAGAAAAAAACCAACAACTTCAACAACAAAAGCGATGATAACTGCAATGGAAGGGATGACGACGACAACAATAACAACAAGAATATGAACAGCAACAACAACTGAAGAATTACAAGTAGAAAAACACGGTGTTTGGTGCTCTATGGGAACCTGGAGTGGAGAAGGAGGGGCCCAGCTGGGGGGAGGACCGGGGCGAATCAGGTGGACAGCGAGGTAGAGAAGGAGAGTGAAAGACACAGAGGAAGTGAGAGAGGGTCGTCGACAAAAACAACAACAACAACAGCCGCAACATCGAGCAAAACAGAACGAGAAACTGAAAACAAGTACAGATAAAAAGTGGTTGTGAGAGAGGGGAGCGAGGGAAAGCGAGTGAGTGAAAAGGGGAGAAAGCGAGGGAGAGAAAAATGGATGGCAACAGAGGGAGAGAGAGAGAGATAGTGAGATAGGAGAGCGGAAGGTGAAGCGGAAATTCGCATGGAAATGAACCGACAATAACAACAACAACAACAATGAAGTATGCCATTAACTGCATAGAATTGTTAACTGCTGCAACAACAACAACAACAAGAAGAACAGCCAGAACACTAGATTATATTTACCACTTTGTGTGACAGGAAAGAAAAATACAACAACAACAACGAAAATGCATGCATTTCCAACTACTCGTAGTGCATTTTATCTGCACTAAGAGCTTCGTTACAACAACAACAGCAACAACAACAGCAACAACAACAACTATGAACCTTTTGATAGTTTTGCATTTTGAGTCTTGTTGTGGTTTCTACTTATTGTTATTGTTATACGGTTTTGTTGCTACTACTACTTTATTGCTGTTGTTTCTGTAGTCCCTTTGCTTTTGTGTTGCTCCTGTTGTTGCCTTTGGTGCTGTTCCATTGCTGTCTTCATTCGCAATGTTGCAAGCATTGTTTTATCTCGCACCTGTTCCCACCGTCCTCCGCGACTCTGGCACCCCTCGTCACGACGACGAAGACTACGACGGAGGGCCCGCCTGAGTTATCGACCTGAATTACGGCCGTGCGGGTGGCCGCACTTCCAGATCGCAGCTCCCGGGCTTCGACGAGTTCTTCCAGAGACTCCAACAAAGCCTCCGGCCGCCTCCGTCACATCCACCCCTCACACGATTCACCTCTCGCTACGCGGAGATCTTGCATAAACTGAAAGGAGACTAAGCATAAAACCCCAACATCCTCTGGATCCCAAATGATCCCAAAGAAGGGTCCAAATAGATAGCGTAGACGTCCAATTGTCTCGGCTCCGAAGCCGCGTTGCCAACTCCGCCTTCCAGATTTCCTCCCAATATCCTCTGTGATGAGCAGAGAAAAACGACTTCAGAAAACCTCATTGCTCGATTTTTCTTTTTTGTGGAAAACCGAACCATGCCGAGGACCATCGTCTCCTTTGCTCGAAGTCCTTCCTCCCGTCGCGGGAAACGGAATCGAGATCCAGTCGCCAGCCCAGACTTCCTGCGAGGTTCTGTCACAGAAGTTTCCTGGCTCCTTGTTCCCAGTTCCCAACGAGCCCACGAGTCAACCAACGTCGTTGTCGTCGGGCGTCCTCTTCGAGGAGGGCACGAAATCCAGGATTTACTTTTTAATTAAATTTAGCTTCGAGCATCGGGCCGGAGTTGTTCCATCATTTTTCATCCGAGCCCCGCCCCCATTATACAAGCGTCGTCGGCGGGCGGGCCGACGGAGTCAGGCTTCATGTTTGATTCATACTTTACGTTTTGCTTCACATGAACGTGTTGCGGAAGAAAAGACTTTTCCTCGTCCCGCCTAACGATGGGAAAAGCGAACTCATTACGTATTGCGTGCACTGTGAGAAAACCATCCGAGAAAACCAACCGACTCACCGATTCACCATTGTGCTCTGCCCTCCGTGCCATCGGTCGGGTTCCCTTGGCCAGTTTCACCGCCCCGCTCCGCTTCTCAACGCGGAGTTGTTTTGTTTCCAAATATTTTCATAATCTTTTATTTCACCCATCCACGCCGAATAGTTTTCCGAATCGTTCGTTGTGTTTCTCTCGTTCCCCTGGCTTCTGGCATTTCCTTATTCACTCGTTTTCCCTCCCCCACCGAGGGCCGTGGAGTGTTTGCCAGAGAGAAAAGTTCGCCGGAGTTCGGAACGAGTTTGGGACAAGTGGCGAGGGTCGGAGGCGGAGTCGGGGTCGGGGTCTGAGGAATTCCTTCTGGAAAAACTCGGGCTCCTCGGGGCCTCAAAGGCAGTCTTTCGCCTGCCTTTTTGCCCATGGAGGTGGTTAAATGGGGAGGGCAGGTGGATCGGCTGACGCCACACCGTGGCTGGAGTGAAAGGGCCAAGGTGGGAACCTCATTAGCCGACCTCTGTCGAGAGTAACCGAAGGAAGCTCCAAACGCTGAACCGCGATGCCAGAGCGAGCCAAGGCTCCCTTCATTGTTCGCCGTGTACCTTGGAATGTCTTATTCTGACCCTGCCGAGACATTTCGAGTCCCACGCATGTCGGGCGAATTCTCTTCTTCCCCTCCCGCTTCATGAACGTCGTCTTCGCCTTCGTCTTCGGTTTCCACGCCGACCGTCGAGTGCCGACCATCGTTTCGTCCCACCCTCGCCTCGTGGGTCGCCTGCATTCGGTGCTCTTTTTGTTTCGCTCACACGACTCGGAAGCTTCCTTCTTCTTCCTCCCGTGGCGGGGAGCGGGACGGGGCTGATGAACTTGTTACAGACACGAGTCAAAGGCTGTGCGTCTGTGTGAGGGTTTGGTAGAGCACGTTCTGTGTCCGTGTCAGTGTGTGTTGGGCACATTAAAAATGCAAAATTTTTAATTGTGAAAAGTGAGCAGCGAACTTTAATTACGGAGCGAGGGGCAGGTGACGGGTTGACGTAGGGGGCGGAGGGAGGATGAGTGATGGACGCGGGGTGACGGCTGCTGTCGTAAGGAGGACATAATTATGCGTGCATTAAATACTCGACAAAAGTTGCGTTCGAGCCAGAATTGAAGACGTCCGTCCCATGGGCTGGGCGCATAACCAGGGGGCGTGGCAGCCGCCAAGTCGTCGAGACGCCCCACGGTTGGGTTGGGTTGGGTTGGGTTGGGTTGGGTTGGGTTGAGTGGAGTCGGGTGTTCGCAATTTAAGCGAAGAACTCGAAGTTATCACGAGAGGAAAATGACGGGCGGCGACGAGGTGTGAGAAAGGTTTTCACTTTCCAAACGCGTCGCCGCGAGAGGCACAGAGGAGAAGAAGAAGAAACTGTCACACGATCGCGCCGGGCCCGCCGAAGAAAGCGGCGGCAACGTCTTCGGCTTCGTTTTGGTCTTCGTCATTTTCTCGCCGCTGCCTTTGTCATCATTACTTTCTTTGTGGCCTCGTGCAATTGAAACGAATGCGATTAACGCGAAGTCGGCGCGGCGAAGGGGGCCGAAAACGGGCAACGGGCAACGGTCGCCAGCGACGTCGTCGGTGACGGTGACGGTGACGGCGACGAGATCTGGAGCATCGCGATGGCCACACGCGACTCCCTCCCCCCGCTCTCCACACACCCTCCTCCCTCTTTATACGTCTCTCTCTCTGCTACTTCCCCTCTACCACATCTTCTCGCCCAGTTCTCGGCGACGGTTGCCTCGCTCTCGACTTCCCTGACTTCTGCACTGAGCCTACTCCGTCTGCTGCTTCAGCTCAGCTGGTACTTTGCCGTGTTCAGGTCGCGATCTCTACTCGTCACTATAATACTGTATGATTGCTCCACGTTTTATCCCAAACTCGGAATTCTTTTATGTCGCGTTCTCGTGAACGCATCCTCGTTCTCTCCGCAACCGTGTGGTCGGTTGGTTCGACTTTCGGCGACTCTGGCGAAGTCTCTCGGGTTTTCCACTCCCTACCTTTTGGTGCCCTTTGCTACACCGTTCATTCGAGGCACGAATGTGTGGACTTTGTCCTCTACTCTTCCGGCCCTTCTTCCTCCTTCCCTCTCTTCTTTCCTCTTCTCGTGCTTCACCTTCCATCCTCTGCCTTTCTGCCCCTTCTCACTTGGTTCGCTGCCTCGGCCCCCCGTCGATCCTTTCACTACTGATTCCCGCTAATTCCTACTGCACTTTAGGCCTTCCTTTACCTTCCACTTACGACCCTTTCGTGTGCTCCCTATGGTGAAGAACCCTGGCCTCCCTCGTTCGCTGCTCCCTCGGCCCTGCGCCCTGGCCCCTGACCTTCGGGCCAACCGACCCCACCCCCTCCGGAACTCACCGCTGCTCTTTTTCCACTGCCTACTTTCGCATTCGGGCCGTTTTTTAATTGCGTTTTGTTCGTGCGGAGTGTGGGAAATTCTTGCAAATGGTTCTGCTGCTTCTTCTTCTTCTTGTTTACTGTGCACGGTGTTTTTATTTGTATCACTGGTGTTGTTTTTGTTTTTGTCGTTGTCGTTGCCTTCGTTGGTTTAAGGTTGCTTTGAATGCGTCGAGTGTCGACCCAGACCAAAAGCAAAACAACATAAAAAAACAATAATGTGAACAGACAACAATAACAAGAAACTTCACGACAACAATAACAAAAACAAAAACTACACGACCACAACTAAAAATAACAATAACAACTTTTGAAATGCACAACATCTTTAAAAAAACCCACAATAATTAAAAAATGCACAACAAAAATTAAAAAATTCACAACACAACAACCGTTTAAAAAAAGTAAACCACAACAATCAAACAATGCATAACGACAGAAAAAAATAGACAACAACAAAAATACACCAAAAACTACTTGCAACAACCTCAAGCAAAAACAATACTGAGAAAGGAATATAATCAAGTCAATGACTGGTGTAGCAGGAGTCGTTGCGAAAGAGTAGTAGTGGAGTGGTATTAGTAGTAGTATATGAAGTTGTTGTTATTTTATTGTTGTTATTTTTGTTGTTGTGTTGTGATTGTTGTTGTTATTGTTGTGGTTGTTGTACAGCGAAAGCCTCTCTCGACGCGGACACGCTTCTAATTGAATTAAACGCACTGCGAATGAGCGCCAGGCGGGAAGGAGGAGAAGGCGAGGAAAGGCGGAGCGGGGGATGGCGAGGAGATAATGACGGGAGGGAGGATGAGGAGGAGGAAATCCAGAAATAAAAGAAATATCATAAATAATAAACGTAATGAACAACATGATGTTATTGTTATTGTTATTAGTGTTGTTGTATATGATGATTAACATGCTACTGCTACTGCTATTGTTCTTGTTGTTGTTGCGATTAATGTTTTTCTCTTCGTTGTTGTTGTTGCTTTTGTTGTTGTTGTCTGCTCTGGCCTGCTCTTTGGCCCCTCCGCAGCCGACCCGAGTCGTGGGAATATTCGGAAGACTCTTTGTTTCGTTATGGAATTTTCTTTAATTAAGTTTAATTTCCAGAGAAACGCGACCTACGATTCGCAACTTTCACCTCGCGATACCCCCACACACACGCACACGCAGCCGCAGACGCAGACGCTCGCACGCACATTCTCTTTCTCTCTCCAGCCCCCTCCGTTCGCACGCCACTCCATCGCCCTCGGTCGCAGGTCGACCCCTCCAGACGCCTCGCCTTTGCGGCCCCTCGGCTGACATTTGTTGCCCATAAATCGAGCGTCTGTCGAGTCCCAGGCACCGGCTTTTGTCAATCTCGAATCTCGACTCGTCCCTGCCAGACCGCGCTGCCCTCTCTGCACGTCAATCTTCCGGGTCAGTCGCTCGTCTCACCCGACCGCCGTCGCCTACTTTGAGCACCCACTTCGATTTTCGGTCGAAGGATGGGGAATCGAGGGGTGACGAGAGGTTGGGGATCTTCTTACGTATATTTTCAGTCAAGCGCTGGGCCACCTTGAGGTCGTCCGTCTCATACTTCGGAGTCGTCTCTTTGGCCGCGTCCTCGTTCTCTTCCTCGCCACTAAATCAGAAGCCATCGATTGGTCTTTCGACTGATTCCTGCGACATTTCCTTGGACATTTGCAAGGGATCAGGAGGATTTTCTGGTTTCCAAGATTGGTACTGAAGAGAAATTGGGTCCATCGAGTGTTGAGAGAAGGTTTCGAGTAGAATAAAGGATGGTTTCGCTGCCTCCAGTTTCGTAAATGTCCTCTGGACATATGGAAATTTAGCAAGAAATACTAATATCTCTGGCTGCGGAAAAGCCGACCTCCAATACGGATCAAGACCGCAATATTCAAATGGCCTTTCCCAGAATTAAAGAAAGAGAGTGTGAGAGAGAGAGAGAGACAGAGAGGGAGGAAGGGAGGTAGGGAGGAAGGCCTGCTCTCGGAAGCGGGATCTAATCTCCCAAAGGACCGGCAATCAACCACCTTTATGCATAATCGGATCTCGAGGAATTCAGAATTCTGAACCCTTTCCGAGCCCCCCCTCTACCGCCCTCGCCCACCCTCCATGGCGCCCCTTGAGCTCGCTTCGATTTCGTCGAGGAAACCAATTGCGATTGATTAAATTACAAGTGCCGTCGTCTCCCCTTCTGGCCGCCCAACGCTCGCCAATCTGTCTGTCTGTCTGTCTGTCTGTTTGTGTGTCCGTGAGAGGCAGACAAATCCTTTCTCCAGAAGCCCCAAGAGCCCTCGACGCACCTGCGCCCTTGTCCGCGTCCCTCGAGTCCCTCGAGCTGCTTGCATAATCGATTTTGCGTTCAAATTCAATGATTCGCTAAATAAGTAAACAGTCAATGACACGAGGCGGCGGGTCGAGGGCGGCGGGTCACGAAAACAACGCCAACGACGAGGACGACGACGGGGCGACAGGACGTCGGGCGACGACGTCGTTGACGGCGTCTCGGAGGGGGACGTGGAAGGAAATTACAAGGATTTCGTTTTAATGGGAGCCAAAGTTTGGCGAGTCGTTGTTTTGGAAGCAACTGCTATTGAGTTGGCTGTTGTTGCCTGTTCTTGTTATTGTTGCTGTTTTCGATTCCCTTTGGCTGGCTGAGTAGTTGGCCGCTGTTCTTGTTGCTGCTGCTGCTGCTCCTGCTGTTCCGGTTATTGTTGCTGGAGCACAAGGATACACCTGTCGACGTCGTGCTGCCTCCACGTTTGGCCGGCGTCGCTTTTAACCCCTAACTGCAGCTCGTTCCCTCTCGCGTCTCGTCCCGTCCCGTGGTTGCTTTTTTCCATTTAAGCTGATGTCGTCGACATCGTTGTTGTTGTTGTTGGTATTGTTGCTGGCATAACATGTCCTGTTCGTTGGGGTCCTGTTATTACCGGTTGCCAAGTCCGGCCGTCCCGTCTCGTGTCCTCGTGTCCGGCAGGAACTCGTTTTGCGGTAACGTCTGCTGCGTCGATGTCGATGTCGCCGTCGTCGTCCTTCTTCGGCCACGTCCTCGTCCTCGTCCTTGTTGCCGTCCTCCTCCTCCTCGTGGCCCGACTCGACGTTGTTGGCGTTTCCTTTGCATGTCCTGGCGACGATCACGTCGACGACGACGACGTCGCGGCATCGAGTTTCGTCAACAACTCCTTCTGTTCACTTTGGGCCCTCAACGGAGCGAGATAGAGGGAGAGAACAAACGACAGCGGAGCGGAGAGAGAGCCAGAAGGAGACAGAGAGAGAGAGAGAGAGATAGAGGGAGAGAGAGAGGGAGAGAGGTGGAGAGGGTTTGGGTGTGCGTGCAGCCATCATTAAACTCATTATCAAGGACGACCGCACTCCGTACTCAGGACATCCGAGCGCGGCGGACAGACAAACAAGAGGACGACAGCAGGACAGACGGACAGAGAGGAAGACCATTTTTTAGTTGTTTTTGTAATAGTTTTCGTCGTCGTCGTCGTCGTTGTTGTTGTTGTTGTTGTGGTTGGTGTGATTGCTGCTATTGTTGTAATTGAAAAAAACTTTTTCGAAACCCGTCTGCAGTTGAATAATTAATGGACATTGTTGTTGTTGCCCTTGTTGTTTTTGTTGTTGTATTTGTTGTCGCCTTCGTTCCTGCCAGAGTCCGTTGTCGCCAAAGCTAATTACGCGAGCGTTGCCACCAGTGCAAAATGCACTTTCGGCATTCGCCGCTCGCCCCACAGCAACAGCAACAGCAACAACAACAAATACTGCACAAGCACTAACTCACGGATATACTTGTTGTTGTTGTTGCTTTTGTTTTTGTTGTAATGAGACTACCAATAACAACTATCAGCGCAAGGTCTAGACATGGATATTATAAAATTGCACTTAATTTCGCATTCGCCATTTTCTGTTCAACCCTTTCGCCCTTTTTGGACTTCGTTCCTGTCGCCGAGGTGACGACGGCCCAGGGTTGCCAGACCGTGGCGGATTGGCGAAGTGTCGGAGTTGCAGGACTCGAGGAACTCCTTGATGATCATTTAAATTTAATAGTGTTGGTGGAAGTAGTGAATGTGGTTTACACAATTACACAACAGTGGATTAAAGAAAATGAAAATGTAAAAAAATAACAAAAAAATAAGTAAAACTAGTATTTAGTTATTCCTTGTAATCCAGATGAAAATAGTAATGTGGATAAATAATAAATAGGAGCTGATTCCGGCACTATGCCTGAGAACTCCTTCTTGTCGATCGAACTCCATCGACCTCCATCGACCACCACGGCCGACGACGGCGGCAACCCTGGCGCCACTGCGGCACCTCTGCGTCCTCGGCCGCACCATCGCCATCGCCAGTGTCGAAGCCATCGCCTTACGTGAGTCTCGCACCCGACCCTAAGCGAGGCGACCCGACGACGTCCGCCGCTTCACCGCCAACCCTCCGAACCTTCGACCCTCCAGTCCTCCAACCCTTCGACCTCCCAGCCCCGCGCGACAGGGCGTCGCATGCAACGGGCTCAATAAATAATTGTAATTATTTCGCTGCCAAAGAGCAGTTAGTTTTTCTCCTTGTTACCGTCTTCCTTCCACGTGGTTGTTGCAGTGGCCGACGTTGTCGTTGTCGGAGTTCTTGTCGTCTTTGTTGTTGCCATCGGTACTATTGGTGCTGTTGTTGTTGTCGCTATCGCTAGTGTTGTTGTAGTTGTTGTGGCTCTTGTTATTGCCGCCGTCTGGCAGGATACCAAGGCAGGCGCTCGCCTCGATGCATTCCATGCCAAGTCGCTTGGACCGATGGCAGGAACGAGAACGAGTGACGGAGGGAGGGAGATGTAGGACGACGAGACAGGTCGAGGGCTCGCGGAGGGGCTTCAGGAGTCTCCGCCAGAGGGCGTTGCGCTGCAGTCTATTTAATTCATCCTACTGCCGGCGGCCACGGTGATTGCGATGGCGATGGCGACGGCGACGGCGGCAACGGCATTACTTTTCTGTTCGCCCATGTTGTTGTTGTGAGTAGTGTGTTGCTGTGGATGGTGTGTTGTTGTTATGAATCGCTTCTCGTCGTTCTTGTAGATGAGCTCTCATTGTTGTTGCCTCGCCGCTATTTCATTCATGGCGCGATCTCAACCCCAATTCCGATGCCGATTCTGCCTCAGCTTCTGATTCCGATTCACTCTGTCGCCGTCTCCCGGCGCCAACGACGTCGTCCTCCAGACGCGACACCTCCCAGTCGTCGTCGCGAGACCCGCCCCATCTCTCTTCACGCCTGTTCCCTTTCAGCCCAGCAGCCTTGAGTCTGTTGTCAACTGCTAATTTGCGCATTCTCCGCCTCTCTTTGCAGATCTGCCGCTGTTGCCAGCCCCGCCAGTCGACCCGCGCCGCGACCTCGCCGACTGCAGACGTCGCCCAGCCTCATCTGGACCCGCGGCCCGACGGCGTCATCTTCAACGACGGCGGCGACTCCGTCTTAAATGGTTCGCGCCTGCGACACGCGTCGTCGCCATCCACGTCTAGCCCCATGTCTACGTCTACGTTTCCGTCTATGTCTGCGTCTACGTCCACGCCCACTGAGCACGACGCATCCGACCTCAGCCTGATCGCTTCGCAACCCCAATCGTCGTCGTCGGGATCAGGAGTCAACATGGGTCTCTGCGAGCCTCCCACGAGGCCGTTCGGCGCGCAGACCGCAGCCGCGGCCGCGCCCACGCCGCCCTCGCCGGCTCTGAGGACCGCGGAGAAGGCGACCGTCATCGACATTCCACAGGGCACGGGCAGCGGCATCGACTCTGGCGCCGGCGCCGCCCACCTGAGCCTCGCCTGCCCGCACCCCGACCACATCTACTTCGCCCGGCTCGAACTTCCTGCGCCGTCGCCGTCGCCGCCGCCGCCGCCACCGCCTGCGCCCTCCGTCCTCGTCCTCGACTGCCACGGAGAGGCGCGGGGCGGGTCGGAGCCGCCGGACGAGAAGAAGTACATGGCCGACTACCAGCGCTGCTGCCCGCCGCCCCTGTTCGTGATCATGATCTCGCTGCTGGAGGTGAGTTGACGCCGCCCCAATCCACCCGCCCTCAAACGACCCCCTCCCACGGCCCTCTGGGGTCTGCCAAGGCGTCCTCAGACCAGGCTCGGGGCCACAATTCTGCTCCTGGCGACTCATTCTCGACGCACCTCGCGCCCCGATCTCTCCCCGTCTGTCCTCTCGGGCGACGACAGGCTGGCACGAGACCCGCCGGCCGGGCGTGCGGAGTTCAATGAATTGTGTAATCCTTGCATTGCTTCGCTGCCACTCGTCTGGCGGAGGATTGGGAGGGGGTTCCGTCGTGGCCGGGCCGGGCCCCGTCTGGCCTGGTTCGGCCCAAGACGGTTACGTCAGCGTCCGAGGGGTCAGGACGAAACCATGGCAACCCTGGAGGCCACACGCAGCCCAAGCAAGGTACGAATCGAGCCGGCTGTTTGTGGCAGTGTGTGAGGGGAGGGAAGCGAAATCAAAGTCCAAGGGTCGGTCCCGTGGTATCCAAGCTGTTTCAATTAATTTCGGTAATGGATTAATTTGTATGTCCGGAGACTTAATGGAGCACGATGTGGGAGGATGCGAGGCCCGGGACCCCATGCCCAGGGGACCACGCGCACCCGATGTGGTTCACTCCATTTACGACGCCAGCCATTTCAAGAACTATTAGGCTGTAGACTTAAGAACAGAGGAAAGAGAGAGGGACCGAGGTTGCTACCGTCGTAAAATGGCCATTATGATAGAGCGAGGGAGAGAGAGAGAGAGAGAGAGTCCTGGGGGTTCTGTTTCGCATCGCCAAGGAGCAATTTCGCCGAAGGAATGCCAAATCGAAAAGGGATTATCGTCGCTGTGGTCGTCCTTTAGTGCCGAGGGTCGCTTAATCGTCCAATAAAAAGCACGAGCATTTGCATTCGAGTCCCCTCCGCTCAATCCCAGAGACATTTCGCCACTCGCTATTCTGGCGCTGCCGCTGACTGACGGACAGACCGGCGTGACGTCATGCATAAACTATATGTCGGTGCTCGCGCTTCATGCAAATCCACTTCGACTTGCCCGATGCGCATTTGGCTCGAGCATGGCACGCGATTCGGCCACATTCGAATCGCATCGGGTTTGGCCCAGACAAGCGGGAGACGCTGCTAAATACTATTTCCGACGACCGAGTCTACGTGTCGCCTCCGTTATTTATCGACCGACACCAACCACCCCAACCCTCCCACCTCTCGCGCCGTCATCTCCGCGCTCGCCGACGTCGCTCGCCGCTCACGTCCATGCCTCGTTGGGAACTCTTTCCTATGGGAATGCTTCTCCGCAAATCGAAAGCGAATTCGAAATCGCAATCGAGATCGTCCGTGGTCGATTCGATATTAATCGCTACGCCTGTTCAGAAATTGTTTTCGCCCTGCTTGGGATTCGACCCCTCCGCCCCCTCCGCCACTTCAGACTTCATCCATATTTTTCTATTTCGGTTTGCTCTCGGACGACTGCCTCGGTATTCACTTGTTCCAGGATCATCTTCCTGACCGCCGTCCCCTCCGGAAAACCCTTCTTCGTTCCACCCTGCATCGTTCGCGAAGTCGGCCACTGTGTCGGCACTGGGGCTTCTGTGAAAAATGGTATGGATTTTCTTGTCGCTGGCTCCAACTCGACTCCAGGCAACGGCCGCGTAAATAGGCCATCGCATCGCAGTCGGTCGGGTGAGGTCGGACGAGGGGACGGAAGCGGGCAGCCGTCCTCATGTTTCGCCCGCTCATGTTTCGTTTCGTGGCCGTTGTCGAAACTGGAAATATAATAACTTCGGCGGGCCTGGTGGCCGCAATAATGGATGGCCAATGTGCAAGTCATACGAGCGAGGACGAGCGGAAGAGAGAAGAGCGGCGGGAGAGGGGGCGGAAGGGGGAGCAGCTGTGGCCAGAGGAAGACCCACCAACTCGGTGCGGAAGGCATGCGTGCGCTCGCCAAGGGGTCGACGACGCGTCGGCCGCTGCTCGGCCTGACCACCCGGCTGTCTGCCTGCTGTCTGTCTGTCTGCGTCCGCCCTCTACCAACGCCCACCACGTCCCGCCCCGGCTGTCTGACGCAGTGTCTGCCACGGACGCACGCCGCGACACATGAGCCGAGCCGTGTCGAGACGAGACGAGTCGTAAAAATAGTCCGAGGAGTCGGTGCGGTCGGGCAGGAGGCGTCTGTCTGACGCGGTGTCTCGCCGAAACGTGCCCCCGTCTGGCGGGGTCGGCGTGTCCGGGGTGGGGACGGACTCGGGCCGACTGGGCGCAGACGGAATTCGCAGGAAATGCCGCAATCGAGCCGCGGGCCGGGAATCCGCGATGGGCGACGGGGACGGGAGACGGCCGACGACGGCATCAGAATGCGAGCCACGCGTCTGGCGGGTCCACGGCCTCTTCCTCCTCCTCTCCCACTGCTCGCTCCGCAGCGGAAGCGGGGCGTGATTAATCGATGTGCCGAGAATGGGGCAGGAAGCGAAATTCAACAACCCCCGTCAGCTCCATCCGCCTTCAACCATCCCCGAAATCCCCACTATTCTCTCCATCCCTCCTCCATCGCATGCACAATCGCCCCAGTTTCTCATCTTTCTGTCGCGATTTCTCTTCTAGATCGGAGTCTTCGTCTACGACTACATGACGGTGGAGGCGCAGCCGGAGCTGAGCAGCCCGACGATCCCCAGCGACTCGGTGCTGCTGTATCGGCCCGACCGGCGCCAGGAGATCTGGCGGTTCTTCTCGTACATGGTGCTGCACGCGAACTGGTTCCACCTGAGCTTCAACGTGGTCATCCAGCTGCTCTACGGCCTGCCGCTCGAGATGGTCCACGGGTCGGCGCGCATCGCCGTCATCTACTTGGCGGGCGTGTTCGCTGGCTCGCTGGGCACCAGCGTCGTCGACTCCGAGGTCTACCTGGTGGGGGCCAGCGGCGGCGTCTACGCCCTGCTGGCCGCCCAGCTGGCCAACATCCTGCTGAACTTCGGCCAGATGCGCTACGGCATCTCGCAGCTGGTCTCCGTCGTGATATTCGGTGAGTTCACCCCATGCCCACTGGCCCCGAATACTTTTAGGCACCTCCGACTAATCGACCTCTTCGTCGTCGTCGTCTCGTCTCTTCCGCACAGTGTCCTGTGATCTGGGCTACGCGCTCTACACGCAGTACTGCGCCGTCGAGGCCAGCAGCGCCGCGCCCTCCGTCTCGTACATCGCCCACCTGACCGGCGCCCTGGCCGGGTTCACGATCGGGCTGCTGGTACTCAAGAACTTCGAGCACAAGGCGCACGAGAACCTCGTCTGGTGGCTGGCCCTGGGCGTCTACTCGGCGTTCACCATCTTCGCGATCGTCTTCAACCTGATGAACACGGTCACCGCGCAGCTGCTGGAGGAGAAGGGCGAGGCGATCAAGCAACATTTGCTTCATGATTTGGGCGTCTCGTAAGGGGCCGGCGAGCGAGCTGTCGATTACTTTTGGCACTTTTGATGGGAGGAGACGGGAGTGCGACCTCTCCGTTTGCACTGATGGAGTTCTGCAACCGGTAGCCGTGATTGCTTTCGATAGGTCCGGCCTGTCTGTCCTTACCGGCCGATAGATAGCTCCTCGACCCGCTCGACTTGGCTCTGTCCGGCTGTCTCGGCGCCCACTCTCAGTGCTTCGCTCTTCGTTGCTGCAATAATCGAATTACTTCAGTTCGTAACGTTTATTGTACAGTAGAGGCGCAGACATTAGGCGAGGTGTGAAAGCGAAAGCGAAGCCCAAAACATGAAACGAATCGTTGTGATATTTCCAAAGACTGAAACCAAACCCTGTAAGAGATCTAGAGACGTAGAATTACCCGCGCCCCGGAAAAGTAGTCGGTGCTTTTCGCGGCAATGCAATGCACCATTATCTGAACTTTATTACGGTATTATTGTAACTATTACTACCACTGACACTAGTATTATCTGATTTCCCACTCGGAGGTGGAAACAGCGTAGGCTTATATGAGGATGTGAGGGGCGTGGCATCGAGACGTAGGTATTTAGTTTTGAAGACTAGTCAAGCCGTCACCGTAGGCAGCGTGCTAACGAATTTAATGTATGTATGTATGTATGTAGAACAAGAAACCAACCTCACCATAGACGGTTGTTCGAGCAGCCAAACCACAGCAACCCAGAGAACTAAAGATATCCATAGGCAAATACCAAAACAAATACAAATACAGTTACCCCAATAGGCAATAACCAATGATAGGCAAATAATCCCTCACCCTGTGGTCGGCCCTCGGGGACAGCGCGAAACCAAAGAGCAAGTACCGACTACCCGCTGAACTAGTAACCTTTTAAATGTCAAACGCTTGCAAGTCGTCTGTAAAAATGTTGTATTTTAAATTAAACTTAACTTAAAATTAAAGCCAGCTCAACTCGACTCCTCTCCAGCCCCGCTCGGCTGAGATCGGTGGAGGGTGGGCGGAGGTGCGGAGGGGAGGAACCGGTTAATTGCTCAATATTGAAACCGCTTTGAAGTCACTTAATTAAGCAACAAGAAGAACAAAAACCATAAATAAAATGATAAAAACAAAAAACACCGTTTCTGAAATAAAATGATAAAAAGTTCATGAATAAAAATTAAAAATATTGTCTGAAATAAAAACCAATGAAAAAACAAAAGCAAAAGGAAGGAAATAAAAACCAACTGCCAAATAGTAGTTTAATAATGAAATAACATAAATTAACACTAACTCTTAAAAAATAGAGCGAAATTGAAAAATGCGAAGGTTGCGAGTGGAGCGAAATCGAAACTTTTGACGAGCGCAAAAAGTGTTCAAGTAAAAATCCAACAACAAAATAGAAAAAAGTCACAAAAACCGTGTACGAATGTCTACGGACGGAAATGAAAAACAATTAATGAATTTAATGAAATAAAAGCAAAATACATACCTACATATATCGAAAAATAAAGAAAATAAAAAAAATTACACACAGCTTTTTCCGAGTTTCATTTGAGGTTTTTTCAGCTGGATTAATACTTGCAGGCCATAAAAGGCTAAGTGGCTTATAAGGGGGAACCTCTAGGTACTGCAGCGGGACTGGGGCTGTTGGTTGGAATGGTAAGTGGTCCTAGTGGAGAGAGAAAGCCGTTGATGGACAGAGTGATGCGAATCCAATCGTCAGGCATATCACCACGGTTTGACGGAAGGTAGGTGGGTGGTGGGCCATCGAGTTCGCCGGAAAGGGGGATTTTGTTTGCGGCCACTCTAAAACCTCAACGGAATCCGGGGAAGGCCGCGCAAATCGGGATCAAGGGCCACTGGCAGTGAAGCCAGAGATCTGACATCAAGGATTTTACAGGAAAAGGGAGCCCTGCTAATGGGAATCTGGCAAAATCGGTTCATCATTTCTAATTCATTGCATCACGACTTTAGCTTCCATCAACCTCGTCGGATACGAGGTCAGGGGATGGGCCGAATTAGGACTCAGTGCCAAGCTGGCCCCTGAAATTTACGCCCTGCACTTAGAGCCGTCCAAAGCACGCCGCACATCATGCCAATCAATGATTAAAAATGGATGGAAACTCCAGCCTCCTTAATTACGCCGGTGCTTTGCTCTGTAATGATAATTAGGCTTTGTTAAATGATCAAATTTATGTCATCGACTTAATTGGTATGGGAACAGGCAACAACTGCAGCAGCAACAACAACCACGCGTAGCGCAGAGGGATCGCCAATGATTAAACAAGAGCAACGACATCGATAACGAGAACGATTTAAATAAGCCGACATTATTAAAAGCCAACAAATAATTAGTTGATTGGCCAAATTCGCTTCATTAGCGATTTTGGTTGATTCAATGCCAACGTCCCTGGCCTCTCTTGCCCTGTCCTGCCCTGCCTCTGGTCTCCCCACCCGATGAGTCAGTGGCGGGAGGCCGCGGATCGGTGTTTATGGCAACAAAACGACTAAATTTGTAATTCAATAGTTCTGGGCGCGGAAAGACCGACCGACAAAACGACAGCGAAACTCCAACAACTCCCGCCACGGCCACAACCAACAACAACAACGGCGTCGTCGTCCACTATGACAATTTCGCACTTTTGGAAGGCGATAACGAGCCGAATTGTGGCCGACTCTACTTGGCTTAATTAATTTGACACCCACCATTTGCGCACGATTATCGTGGAATTATTTATGGAGCCTTCACCTGTCCCGGGCCGGGTCGTTTGGTCGGCCGGATTCGGCTGCGACTCCACCGTAGAATGGATCGAAATCGATCGATTGACCGACGAAAGCCCGGCGACGAACGCCTGCCGCTCCAAGGGATGGAAGATGTGAGACAAACATTGGCAATAACAACATGACAGGGAGCCTCGTCAGGAGGTGGAGAACCAGAGGAGCTGGGAGCCTTCTCTCGAGTCCAATGACTCCAAGATGGCAGCAAAAAGAGGAACAAAAAACGGCCTCGGCCATCGAGCCTTGGAGGAGGATCGGAGCCATGGAGGATCGGAGGATCGGAGCATGATAATGACGATCGGCGCACCTGCCTCGGCCACATCTGGTTGCATGTCGCCGCAGATTTGGTTTTTTCCGCACGGATTTCGTCAAGTCATGAATTCCAACGATCGACGACCGACCAAGCGACCATGCGACCAAGCGAATGAACGAACGACCGAACAAATGACCGACGATCAGTCGATGGCCTCGCATCTCATTAGAATCTGGAGCCCTGGGGGAGGTGCCCGCCGCAGGAGGATCAGGCCTGGGTCCTTCCAATTAGGACAGGCCGAGGGCGAGTCAGTGGACTTGTCCTAAAAAGCCTAATTATCGGGATGAAGTCCGAGCGGGCTCCGAATGCCGATGCGGCCCAGGAAGGATCAAGTGTCATTGCAGGGCCGAGTCGATCTGACAAACGATCGAGCGATCCATCGATCAATCGCTCGCTCACTCGCTGCGTCGATTCGTCGATTGGTGGCCGACGTGGCAACACCTCCGCGCAGCTGGAGCAAAAAGTGCGAGCTCGGATGGCCCGAAATTAGGGCCACCAGCCGCAATCTTCGAAATTGCGTGGAGCCGCAAAAACCACCGGCCATCCGACCATCCGACCATCGGAGATGCCCGCGGGCTCCCCAGTGGCCGGCGATCATCTGTGGGGCTCGACCGTCCGCGGGCCAAATGGTGGCGGCTGACGGTCGGAGGCAGCGGCTTCTTCTTCTTCTTCGCCGTAAACGGCGTCAATAACGTCAAAAAAATTACGATCTCCCCGGCTGAAGGAAGATGAACCGAAACAACAAGAACATCTTGGTAAGACGAGTGGCTTGCGGGGGGCCAAACGATCGGACGATCGGTCGATCAGCGATCAGTCGCCGCGTGCTGAGCGAGAGCCAAAAGCGAGTGCGTTTCGGGCTTAAAATTAATCTAATTATCGGCTGCAATTTACTCTAGATCCGCACGCGATCCGCCTGCCCTGCCGTGCTCCCGCGGCTCCTCCACGGGGAACGGCGCTGTTCCTGGAAGTGCAGGGCATACAAATTGTAGAGATCTCCAGAAACGTGGAGCATGAGGCATGGCGCGGGGTCCGCGAGGGACGCGTCCGAGACAATTTAATGCCAACGATATGCGGATCAGGACCAGTCAATTATCTCTCGGCCAGACATTGTGTCCGCCCCCTCCCCTCCAACCATCCGCCACGATCCCCGCCCGGTCCGAGGCGAGCGCGCGTGGTCCGGGAGTCGCGATCGACGAGTCATCAATCGCAGAAAGGTCTTCATTAAATTGATGGCTCCCCAGTAGGTTGTCTCTGTCTCCGTGTCTGTCGTTGTCGCCGAAGCAGATTCTGCTTCTGACGTTGACGTCGTTCTCGTTCTCGTCGTAGTTTCTGTTGTTGTTGTTCTGGCGTCCGAATGTCGTCAAACATGGGCGCTGCGTCCACTCCATTAATGATGATTTAACGAGGATTCCGCTCGGTCCGCGGCACCAACCGCGCCACCCCCGCCTGCTTCTCCCCAATCGGGCCTGGAGTGCGCCATCGGCGAATTAAGCCAGGCCAATAAAGCAGGGATTTCATGGTCAAAGGACAACTCAATAACCGGCTAAGACTGATCGTCGTCGATGTCCGTTCGTCTGACCGGCAGTCCCTCTGGCTGGAGCTGGCACTGATTGACGTATTTTCCTTTGTTAAAAATTCCATCTGCTCGACTCAGTGCGATCGACTCGGCCGACTGGAGCCCAACGCAAGCCAACCCGTCGCATGGAGTCCGTGCCCCGCGGTCCTCAGCACCACAGCCACCGCCACGTGTGGCCCAGGCCAGCCCGGCTCCGCCTCTCTGCGGGTCCCCAACGGCGGCTGATGGCGATGGGACTCGTCCGTCCGTCGGTCCGTCGATCGCGACTTGATGACTAAATAACGTGCGGCGTTGGTGCGGGATCCCATCCGGTTTCTGCGACATTTTCGGCCACCGCTTCGAGATTCTATCGCCATCTTGTGACCGAGGCCAAGTGACAGCCAAGGAGGGTTTCGAGGAGAACTTGACTTAGATGCGTTGACATGGGTGATCCAAACAAACTTCTGTTGCTTTCAAGGGATTAAACGAATTCAAGAGGAGCATGAGAGCATGATGTTAACACACGGTCATTCCCGAGAGAGAGAGAGAGAGAGAGAGAACCCGTTGCCTTTGCCTCGCTCATGTGGATTGAAATCATCCATTCATCCAGAGGGGTCATCCTGTATTTCTCTCCATTCCCTTCCATCACTTCATGGGTTGATTTTTTCCGATTCGCGCCGTTCGTCATGGGCGCCCCAGGCTGAAGGACGACGCAGGCACGAGGCGACGGTCGCGTGACGCGTGCGGCCGGTTGAAACGTGGCCCGCGGGAACCGACCGAGTGGAGCGCGGCCTCCGGCCCCAACTCCCTCATCTAGCATTTGAGTTGTTGCTGTTGCTGTCGTTTCGGCCAAATGACATTTATTTACGGCCGCTCGCGAGGATTTATTCGCTCCCGGAGCCTCGTCGAGGAGGAGGAGGAGGCGAGGCGAAATGTGGGTGGGTTCTGGAAGGGCTCGGGGTGCGGGCGGACGATCTCAATGAGGCCGGAGGTCGACCACAAACTCGGGGCTGGGAAACGGGAATCGGTTCGGTTTGGGTCGACACGGGTGATTCAATCGGGCGGCAGGGCGTTTCCATGACGGCCGATGGCGCGGCGAGGGAGGGCGACAGGGAGCGCGATGTTGCTGCGGCCTTCGGGCAGCAACAGGATGCAACTAGGAGGCAACAACAGCAACTCGGGATAAGCAAGGCATGTCGATGTTGCTGTGGGTTTTGCAGCCAGCCGAACTGTTTCGAGTGTGGAATTCATGGACTTATGATTGAAAATGTGTACATTCATTTCAAATAATTCCAATACCCTTCGAGCGGGAATTCGTCCCGATTCCATGACGCACGAGTCCTTGGTCTGGCAACCGGTCGATGGACATTGCGACGGTTTCGAAGTGAAAAATACGTCGAATTCTCCTCACAATTACAAATGAATACCAGTCCTTGTGGAGTCATGGGCGGCGCGCCCAGCTCCCACCGGCCGCAGGACATTCGGCGCGATTCAGGATCGGTCAAATTATCTCTTCGAGGATCGACATCGGAGCTTGGTCTCTGCCGACTGCGGGCTTCCCAGGAGCCCTTTCCATCAATCACGGCCAGAGCTCCATCTAAATCAATTTGAACAGCAGTTGGAGGCCCCCCTCCGGCCAGCGGCCCACACTCAATCGTGAGGATGAGGAGGCGAATGTCCGAAGAGGTCTCAGCGCCACACATGAGCTGCCGCGAACGACTAAATTACTTTTCCACCGCCTCCTACCGCAGAGCGCCCATCGACGCACTCCACATCGATCTGCTGCAGCGAGGGATGTCGGCGCTGAAAACCCAATGGCTGAAGGTGGAGGCGGTGGCGATGGTTGAGACGGCGTCGAGGTCTTCGTCGAAGGCTCAGAAGCAGGGGCGTGAAATGAGCGCGGCGCAGCGAGCTCAAAGAACAAGAAGGCAATTGGAAAACCTACAAACATCTGAGAATTAATTCCAGCACAGAGCGACGGCCACACCACACAACGCCACACCGCGCCACGCCGCGCCACGCCACGCCCCCCGATGGCCCCGTCACGGCGGCCCCCTGTCGCTAGGGCGCATCGACAAAGGGCCATCAATAACATTCTCGGGTTCATTATTTCTTCATCATCATCATCATCGCCATCGCCGTTGCCATCACCATCGCCTTACCAACGCCTGCGTCATCGCCATTGGCAACGCCTGCTCGCGATCGGGAACCGGGCCTAAGCTGACCAGCCGCGCCCCGTCCGCGCGCTCTGAGCCTCCGCCTCGGCCCCCGTACGCGACCACACGCAGCCCGCCCTTCACCGGGCGCTATTTGCTTTAATTATCGAGCCAGGCCCAGGTCGGAGCGCGGTGCGTCGGCTGCAGCTGTTTGTTGCTGTTGCGCCGTCTCCCGTATCCCGTTTCGTTGCCACTGCCGATGATGAAGTTATCACCAATTCATTTATTAGATTTGATTGATAACGCATCCCCGGCCCGCGCAGCAACGGCGCGTCCAGAGCCGCATCATCGCAGTCGCCGGTCGTCGGTCGTCGGCTACCATTAATAATTGAAGCCTTCGTCGGGCGATACGCATCCATCATATCCAACAGCAACAACAGTAAGCGCAGCAACAACGACAACAACACCGGCAATAACAAGCAACAACAACGGCGGACTGTGGGGTCCCGATGAAATGCAATATAATGCAATGAAGCCAATGCAGGCGACGGACTCCACCGAGATGAAATGTGTGATTGAAATAATTTTGTTTTGATATCCGAGAAATTAGTGCGGTGCGGTGCGGTGCAGCGACGGTGACGACTGCGGTGAAAATTAGACAGTTCCATTAGTGGAACACGACAGGGACGGGGCCAGGGCCAGGGTCAGGCCCGACTGGACCCAGTCGATGCCTTGGCTGGCTTTCTTTTGGTGTTCCTTCGAGGGACTTCCCCGTGGCTTGGCTCGGGGAAATTCCGAGCTGGAGAAATCGCACCCTTGGAGGTGCCCGATTCGAGTGGCTTCCAAGACGAGGGGGTTCCGCGAGACCTGCCGGGAACCGGAGAAACGAGATCAGACGACGTGGAGACGGACCGTGGGGAGGTCGGCCGACGAGGGTCATGGGAACGAGTGAGTGAGAACGAGGGACGGAGGTCGGAGGTTGCGCGGAGTTCCGAGGAAGCCCGCGACGCGTCGGGGTGCTGGCAACGATCCACGAGGGGGCGAAGCCGTGGGGAAGGCACGGTGACGATGGTGCGGAGTAAGACAAAGAGAGAGAGAGAGAGAGAGAGAGAGAGAGAGGAAAGAGGGAGACCGAGTTAGGCGTGATCGGAGGAGAACCTGGTAATTAAAATGTTCCGCAGACGACGGCGGCCGCAACATGAGCCGTGACAACGACATCAAAGCAACAACAGCAGCAGCAGTGGATGAAGCAATAACAACAACTGGGCCACATGCAGAATTATTGAGGTCTCGAAATGTGTTTAAAAAGTTTTTATGTCTTGACAATGAACAATAAACACAACAACAACAACAACATGAACATGAACATGAAACCGTTGAACACTGAAAATCAAGTTGACAAAGTTGTGTTGTTGCTCTTGTTTTTCCAGTTGTTGTTGGAATTGTTATTGTTGTTATTGTTGTCGTTGTTGTCTCTGGAAGTTTCTTTATCTACAAGTTGAAGAAGCATTATCGCCGAGATACTTTCGACTTGACTTTGGCCAAGTTGTTGGTCAAAATTCTGCTGTCTGCCTCCTCGTCTTCTTCAACAACAACTTGTTCTTCTTCTTCGTTGTCGTCGTTTTCCTCTGTGGGAAACAATTTATGTTTTGTTGTAATTGTGGTTATTGTTGTTTTTACTGATGGTGTCTTTATCGTTAACAAAAAGCAGACAACTTTTCTTTTATGGTTCACAAAAGTCCCGCTCGCCGTCTTCTGTCCCTGTCCCTGTCCCGACTTCGACATCGGCCAAGCCGATGGACTGACGAACGGTTCGTCGGACAGACAGACAGACAGACGAATGGACGGACAGACAGACAGCAGTTGTGGGTTTCGCCCATGTCTCTGCAGACGCCGACGTCGGCGCCGAATTCAAACTCGAAGTCAGTGATTTCATGTGGCCAGCAGAGATTGCAATATCGCTATGTTGTTGTTGTTGTTTTCGTTGTCATAATTTCTCTTGTTTCCTTGGTGTTGTTGGTGTTGTTGCTTCTACTGCTATCGTCGGCCTTGTTTCGTGTCTTCAGCTTCTGGTTTCTGCTCCAACTCCGCCTTCTCTTCGCGGCTTTCTTCCAACTTCCTCAAGACTTCGTCCCGATAACGTTCACACAAGTTTTGTTTCCTCAATCGTCCCACCTCCTTCGTACCTTCCCTCAATGTCCCTACCGCCTTCACCCCTTTCTCCTTCGTTCTTCGACCACTAAATGTCATTTATGTCGCCTCCCTCACTCCTAACTCCTAACTCGACGGTGTGCGGGATTCATTGCTGTGTTAATTTCTGTTCTTCATGCCGTTGCCCACAGTTGTTGCCAAACGCCAGTTGTTCTCATCATTCCAGTCGTTGTGGTTCCATCTCAGTCCACATGTTGAAACGGCAGCCAGGCGACTCCTGGCTTCAGCATCCCCGAGTGACCAACGGAGTCTCCGTCGCCCTGGCCAGGTCGCAGGTGCCGTCATCGTCAGCGTCACCCTCAACGCGTTGACGCACCGCGGAAGGCGTTTCCTCAGCCCCTCGCCTTCCCGGACCCCGGCCCCGGCCCCGGACGGCGCGAACCACTTGTTCCCATAGTCGAGACACAAAGGTGCTTCACACCCAGTGTTCGTCGGAAGCCCCGACCTGGGCGAAGTGACGTGAACGAGGTGACGCGAGACGAGGTGACGTGAGGTGGGTGAGGTGCGGTTGGCGTTGTTGTTGGGGTTTTTCTAGCTGAGCCACGGAATTGATAAACATTTTATTGTTCGGTGTTGCCGAGGTGTTGCGTACGGTTTTCGCAAAGCGCCGAAGGTCGTTGGAAAGTCGCAAAGTCGCACCAGTGGGGGCGGCGGGGAGTCGACTCGAAACGACTCGAGTCGAGTCGGTGGCGAGGCCTCAACTGGAGCGTGAGAAGCGATTCGTTCGCGGCGTTGGAATTTGGGTCAGACCTGAAGTCAATTCGGAAAATGACTCAAAGAATGACTCAAAAACAAGAACAAAAACACGAAAAACAAGACCGGTGAAGGCAAAAACACCGACGGGGAAGAGGAAGAGGAGGAAGCGGAGGCGGAGGATCTCGTCTTGAGTCCGCTCACGTGACGGGAGGATCCGCGGCCAGGTCGACGGGTCGCCGGGTCGCCGGGTCGCCGCCTCAGACTCCATTAGTCGAGCCGCCGTTGGCTGAGTCCCCGGACTCGGTTGACCTTCGCTCCGGCGCAGAAAGTTATCCACTAGGGCTGAGACGTGCCGAGGCGACGAGGAATCGAGAGCGAAAAAGTTTCGCCTGACAAACAGCCAGCGAAGCAATAAAACTGTTTGTCTTCGCTCTCGGAGCCCAATATCGCGGTGTATCCTGAGCTATCACGAGTTGTCGCCCGAAGTTGGGCGGGCTCCTTCTCGTTCTCTGTTTTTATTTCGTATCTATCAATGGCATGGTGGACTTTGTGGTTGTTGTTGTTGTCGCAAGGACAGAGCTCGCAATTCATACTTGATATCCTTGATTTGTTGCTGATATTGCGCTCGGATTGGATTTCCAATTGGATTCGTTTTCAATCTATCGCTCCTGAGCGGAGTTTTTCCCTCAGTCTTTTGTTGGATTCTCTTCACTGCACCTCTCTGTCTCTTTTTCCATCTCTCTCTCCCTGTCTCTTTCGCATTCTTTTACGCACACTTTGTTGCTTGCTCTCGGTCATCTTTTGTTCTGGCCCTTTTTCGATCACCCAAAGTCAACACTTGACGAACTGATATTAAAAACTCCACATTTATTGGCACTCATAGTTGGCATTCGAGTTGAACCACTCGCTTGACATCACCCTCCTCTTCATCTCCTCCCGCGCCCGATTCCGCTCCAACCTCCTCGTCCTCACCATTCGCTGCCCGCCCTCGTCAACCCATCGCACTTCCATTGCTACCACAGTTGATTTTCATCCCCCACCATCCATCCTTCGCTCCGACGGTTTCTTCCTTCATCATCATCAGACTTCTCTTATAGTTCTGTTTGTCTTCACGATGTTTCCTTTTTCCCGTTCGCCTCATCTTCCATCTCCATCGACTGGCGTCTGGCGAAGCGATCCGCGAGGACGCGGATCCATCGATTATCATCCTGCTGAACGGCTTCATCAACATCTCCTCTGTGCCCTCGGAGTCGTCATCTTCCCCGGTTTAATCAACATTCGCCGTTCGTCGTTCGCCGCACTCGTCATTAGGACGAGTCAACTTTTCATCATCGCCCGCGACTCCGCTCCTCCAATCTGCCCACGCCTTCAGTTCCACCCACCGACCCGACCCATCTCAACCCGCCTCGTCTCGTCCTCCGCCCCGGCCTTGGTCGCCATGAATCATTTGTCATTTTTATTGCACCGCCGCGTCCGACGCCCGGCGAGGAGTCGCAGCATTTTTCACGCATCGAGCGGAAGCGCTCGTAAATCTCCGGAATAGTCAAAATATATAACTATTCCTAGCAGTGATAAATTTTTATCGCAACCGTCTTTTATTGTGTCCGAAAACGCGCATAATTCTTCGCACCCACCACATGACATACAATATGCATGTATGCATGTATGTGTATGATGTCTATGAGTATTTGTCTCCTCCTGTCTCCCCACATCCTCTCGAGGCGAGGCTTCTTCATGCACGCCGAGTCAGCAGAGTTGGCCTCGTCCTCCTCCAAGATCCGATTTAATGGCTTTCGCAAGTCGAGTCCGAGTGCGACTCCAATCCAATGGACCTCGGTGAGTTCTCGATTGCCCCGGTCACAGGGCGCAAAGTGTCTTCCTGCGATTCTCGTGGGGCCAACCGAAGGAGCGTCCCCTCGGCTCAGGGGCGACGATGATGGCGATGTTGGCGTCGTGCCTTCCCTTGGGACCCTCGCTCGCAGACAGTCGAGAACTTCCGCTGCCACTTGCGCGGACATCAGCTGATGAAGTCGTTCCCTGTCGTTCGTTCCTAAAGCGGGGCAAACCGCGCAGGGCCCGGGGACGAGAATTGAGATGTCGTAATAAAACGTGTGAAAAACTGGCCGTGGACCGAGCCCTCGTCCCCGGCCAACGCGGTCGAGTCGACGAATTTCCAGTAAAACTCAAACGGTCTCCTTTACGATAAATTTCCTGTGCAGTACGTGAGATCCTTAGCAATATCCACCGGGCCGGCCATCGCTGGCCGATTCGGATGCAGTGGAAGAGGCTCCGACTCCGACTACGACTCCGAGACGTGTGTATTTCATGGGTTTTATTGCGGTTTCCACGGACGACAGACAGAGAGATCTCGACGACGAGGGCGCCCCCCTCACACCGCGCTCTCGCATCGTACGACGGAATGAAGGATGTGCGCGCTCGCCTAATAACTGTATTATGCGGCACAGTGGGGCGAACGGGACGCACTCGACGTCACTCGAAAATCGTCAGGTAGCGCCGAGGGACGAGCCCTCGACCGACCGATCGACTTGAGATGCTGCACCGCGATAGGACAAAGTCCGGTGGCGCTAACAGGATCGTAAATAACGCGATACGGATCTGCGGCAGGGCCGATGACGGGACGAGACGCTGGTCATGGGCGATGGTGTTGGTGAGGGCGATTCTGGTCCAGCGCGCGGACAGCATGTGCCCGGTATTATCGCCGATTCTTCCGCACCGATCGTCGTCTTCCGAGCTCCGCGGCGCTTAATCATTCATCATAAATTCACCTGACGTCCGCCGAACTCGCCCTCCATCCGCCATCGTCCATGGTCCATACTCCATCGCTCCAGCACCTCGTCCGATGCGACCTCCGCACTTGTTCTGGCCTCCTCTTCCCACGCACCTTCTCCCTCACCCCCGCCTCCTGTTCGAGGCTCTTCGTGACATCTCCCACACCTTGGCCAGGTGTCGCCGGGGACCCTCGGAGTCCCTCGCTCGATTCATAATTTCCTATTCGATCCTGGCGCGAATTTTTCGAGGAATTCCGATCGTCCCTGCGCAGCCAGGCCGAGGCCTCGGCCTCGGGCGAGGCTGCGAGGCGTCTCCGGAATTGAAATTGAATTATTTTTATTACAATGGGAAGATTGTGGAAAATTATGCGCTCGAAATTATGTGCGCGTCGTCGTCGCCGAAGTCGTCGTCGTTGTCGTCGTCGTTGTCGTGGTCGTTGTCTGAGTTTTATTGCTTTCCGAGGAAAACCTCGCAGGGATGCGGTCGGAGTCGTGGGGGAAATCGTGCATATTTTACGAATTTCCAGATTTAATTGTTTCTAGCGTGACTGGCGCAGGAGTCCTTCGGGGGCGACGCCGACCGGTGGCGGCCGGGAGGGGTTCCAAGGAATCTTCGTTCCAGGTTTCCGTAATTAAATCTGGCTTCCAACGGGCGAGATGCTGAGGGAGGACATTCCACGGTGCCTGTGTTTGGGGCTCCCGCAGGCCTGGCGTGTTGGGGATCGCTGGATGGAGGGGGGCTGCGGTGGCTGACGTCGGCTGCATTCAAAATAATCTAATTTTAATCTCTGTTTTTATTTCCGCCGTAAATTGCAGCCCGGGTTTGCCATTAGCGCACGGCGCCTCGGCCATGCGCCGCCATTGTCTTTAAACTCCATTTAAATTAATGGCTCTCACACACACTCGCACACGCACACACACAGACGCACAGTCGCTCACCTACACGCGCCCACACATGCATAGATGTTTACTTTTGACACTCGATAAATAAATTGTCGCTCACAGTATAAATGTTTGGAAATTAAAATTACATCCAGCCCTGTGGCTGGCCGTGTAGGCGTGGGCGTGGGCGTGGGCGTGGGCATGTGTGCGTGCGTGTGCACATACACGTGTTCGTGCATGGCATGGCTTCGTATGGTGCATGCACGCATCCAGGCCTCGGGTCCTGCTGCACACAATTTGGCTCGAACACCCAGAGCCACAATCGCAATAGGGCTCTATTTACATTTCTTCATACACTTTGCAGTTTGTCCTGGGCAAACAGCCGCCATCTAAATCGAGACACGCCTCCCCGCCCCCACTTGCCGGCCGACCACCCACCCAACGCCTCCAACCGACCGATGTGGGTTCTTCATTCATTGTTGGTTTTGTTGTCATTGGCAGTGGTGCCGCCGTCGCTGTTGTTGGTGTTATTGTTGTTGTTGCTTCGGGGTTGCATGTGGTCCGGCCGCACTTGACACCGCACCCTCGGGCACAGCACTGGTACAGTGGGCCGAACAGGCCGACTGATTGAGTAATGGCCGCCTTGCGCCCCGGAACCGCAGGGACCACTTACTCCTCAGCCCGAGTAGCCATTTCCTCTCCTCGGGAGCCGTACTTCCGGTTGTTCGTTCGTCATGGGCGGGCGACCTGGCGGCCGGTTCGGAGGAATTCTGCGATGCCATGGATCATAATATGGCATTACAGCAGGCTGCTGGGTAATGGGCCGAGACATGCATGGTACTTGGTACTTGGCTGACCACCCCACGTGGCACCACAAGAACATTGTTGCCTGCACACAATGTCGACTGAGTACCGAGTCAGTCGTCGTCAACTCATTTGCTTGAATTCAACAGCCATACTCTTTGAAATGGCTCATAATAATATGGTAATTGGCAATAGTCATCATTGCAATAGCCATATATGGTAATAGTCAGTCATCACCATATTCCTTGCAAGAATAAATAAGAAAAAATAATGCCTAAATATGGTTATTAAATGAGGTTTATACTACGGCATAATACGAAGTCATCAAATAATTGTATAATGTTGTAAGTGCGAAATAATTTCTCTGGGACTATTGAAAATAACCAATATTTGATAAAAATTTCATTGTTGTGAAATGTGTAACTATTACAATTCTTATTAAAATTCATTGGAGCCCGCGATTCGACGGATCCCACCGTCCCTCCGAGGTCGGATTCCCAATCGTTCCACACCGATTCACCGCACTCTGAACCTCTGACCAGCCGCCCTGGTCACCGGCCTCGCCGTCGCCGGCGTCGTTCGGTGAGCGGTGAGTTTAAGCGATCGCAATCAGACAAATGGATTTAAAATCAGAAACCGCAATTTTATTCACCTGAATGCCGTCGGAAAACACATTATGTGGAGGTGTTTGGGAGGCTCCACCATGGCACAACCTCAATCGGAGTCGTTGCACGTCGAGCACATCAAATGCGGCCAGAACAAATGGTCCTAAAACGAGCCCGACTGCGGTTTCCTCCCTCCCCTTCAGTCTCTTCTACCTCTCGTCTCACTCGAGCATGCATGCAAGCGGCCACAGTGGACGAAGCTCAAATAACCTAATCTCGATTTAGACCACTTTACGGCCTCAATAGAATCGGTGTAGAGGCGGTCTGCAGTTTCTTTGAAGTTCACTCACTGCACAGTTGAACTTTCTTAAAGTTCCTTTTCGTCCTTCCAGGGATTTCGTGGAGAGATCAGCCGACGTTCCTTGGAGAGAAGCTCCTTGGAACTCTCTCCCTTTGTCTATCTCCTTGAAGGGTGCTTCCCCAGTCAGCCCGGAGCCTCAATTTCCCGAAATCCCCGTCCTCTCCCGGCTCTCTTCTCGCTTTCCTGCTCCCGAAGAAGAACGAAGAACGCGAATGCGATTCCCATAAACTGGAGAGGAGCAGCAAAAGTTTTGGAAATTCTTTATAGACGGGCTTTGTTCGGTTTACGTTTACGACTCCCAGCGGGTTTCGCAATTCCCCAACATGCTCGCCGGGCCAAGGGAGGAGCCGAGTTGCGTAAATCGAGCTCCGGATTAATTCCTTCCGGGACACGAAACTACTAAGACCAAGACCGACCCAACTGAATCCCCTCCATTCTGTGGATGCAGGCAAAACATGCTTCTGTTGTTGTTGCTGTTGTTGGCCCAACTGTCGCACGTTCTCCCCTAGGAGCGATTAGTGAACACCCATCGTCCGTCTATCCCTTCGTCCGTCCGTCCGTCCGCCTGTCGGCCCGTGGCGGCGTCTGGCGCCAACCCGATGACAGGGCGAGACATTTCCGAAAACAAACAGCGCGCCACCGGGTCCCAGGGGTGTCGCCGAACGTGCCCGAACGTGTCGGGAAGGAGGCGACGGACGGCCTTCGAAGGCTGGCTGTCTGGCTGAATGGGGTCCACCCGAACTCCCCTCCCCTCCCCTTTTCTCCACCACTCAAGGCTAATTCCGGCCCTCGTCTGCGGGACGAGCTCCCTGCGAGCGGGCCTCCCGATCGCTGTCTTATCGATGGCAGCCGCACGATGTCAATAAACAGGGGAGCTGCAGGATGACGCACAGTGGCGGAGGGCGAAGCGGGGCGGACGGGACGCGTCGGTACGGCTGGTTGACACCCGTCGAGGCCGCGCCATGCAGCAGCCGCCCAGTCTCTCGATCGGCAGGCAGGCGAAGAGCGCAGACAGCGAGACGCACGGACGACGCTGGCCCACGACGAGGGCGCGCGGGCTGCAGACGACAGACAGAGCGAGAGACAGAAAAGCTCACACCATAAATTCGACGGCGGCAGTGCGGAGACAGAGACGGAGACGAAGACCTGATGGGGATCGTAAATTTCGCCGCTGATGAGTCGAGTCGGATCAAATCGAGTGTCGAGAAACTTTTGATGCCGGCGGACGCCCCCGCGGCCCACGGCCCGCCCGGGAGTCGCTTAAAATAGCAGCCGGCTCGGTTCGGTTCGGATCGGATCGAACGATCGGATCGCGATGCGTCGATCGCTGCTCTTGTCATGTGTCAGTGTCTGGTGGCCGTCAAACCGGAGGCGACAGTTGCATGTTGGACATCGCCGACATCACCCCATTCACACCACCACCAACAGCAACAGCGGCAACAGCAACTGCAACAACAACAAGCGACCACAAGAACAACACACAAATCGCACCATTCACCCTCAAATCAGTGGATTCATCGCGACGATCGCCGACGATCACAAGCGTCCAATTAATTACCTCGTTCTCTCTCCCTGTGGCTCCTTCTCTTTCTTCTTCCTCTCTGTCCACTCTGTCGCGCTCTTCTTTTGGGGCCCCGCCGCCACCCCTTTTGGCTGCTGAGATTTTGCTGTGGTTTCGGTCTTAGTCTCGCTCTCTTGGAGGAGGCGGCGCTGCGCCGTCTCGGCTCCGTCACCGAGATCGCGGAGTTGAAAGTCAGTCACCGCGACATGTGTTGGTGACAAGAGTTGTTGGAGCATTTGCTGTAATTATTCCGCTGTCTGGCTGATTTTGCGACTAGTAATTGGGATGGATTTCCAACTGAACTGGGCTCCAAACGGCTGCCGATAGTCGTGACCGGAAGCGGAAGCGACGAGAGAAGGATCTCGCTTCACACTTGGAGAGCTTCGAGAAATGCAGTAGAATGATCTAGGACTAAAATTCCTAATGGCGATTGTCATCTCATTGTCACATTATCATTTCATTTGGTGTTGAAATTGCTCAACTAAAACGATCCAAGTTCACGCGAACCTCGACGCCGGTATTTCGGCCGCGTGACTCAGTGAGACGTGGCCAATGGTCCGAGTTGCCAATGGCTGATGGAAACGACTCCTCACGCCACCCGCAGCCACCGAACGGGACGCGGCCGGGCCCCCAACCCCTCTAGCCAAAGAAGAAAGATCAAAAGCGATATGCAAGCAGGCTATCTAGAAATATGTATATATAAATTATTTAATTTGTCTCAGCAGCAACGGCGGCGATGGCGTCGACGGCGGCATCGGTGGCGATGTCGATGTCGATGTCGGCAGAAACAATAACAATAAAACGAATTAACGACGCCTAAAGTCCTCAACGCGCACATAAATTCATCCGATAATTATCGCCGAGCCGGCGGAGTGTCGTCTGATTCGACGACGAAAACGAAAGCACATTTGAAAGACAAAAATCGTACGATATTAAAAATAAGTCTCGTCCGACCGAAGGCGGTGGCGACGGAAGGACGGGACCGAGAACGGGGACGGTGGACAGAGGCACAGCCACCGATGTGTGTGTGTGCGGTGTGTGGTGTCCGTGTGGTCGGTGCCCAGTTGGCAACGCGAGACAGCCGGGAGTCAGCAGCATTCGGCGGCCTGCACTTGAATCCGTCTCGCCTGGTCGTCGTCCGTTCGACTGTCTGACACCCCGTGGTTCCTGGTTCCCCGTTTGGCTCGCATTATGTCATCGTTTGGGGCCGATCGCTTCCGAAGGAGGACGACCGGAACCCTCCAGTGCCGAGTCATGGCTCCAGTTGCGAAGCGGACGAGAAGCCAAGCAGTGGATTAATTTTAATCACTCCAAACGTGGCCCGTGCGACTGGCGACCGCAAACTCGGGGGACCTGGCCAAAATGTTGGTGCATGGTAGACCATGGGGCCATTTCATTGACGGCATAAGGACGCCAGGATCATGGTTTACACCATGGGGTATTGGACAACACGGACGATCTGGCTTCTGGACCTCTACAAGAACTCGTCAATTTGCAAAGTGAGAATATGGTCTACGAACTTCTTGCCGCTGGTGTGGCTGTTTCCAAATTTGTCAACGGCACACTTGGCAGCAGCGGCGGCAATAGAACTAGCTACAGCCACGGCAACAACAATAATAAACCAACAATATGCAAATCCACAAGAGGCTCGAACTGGAAACGTGGAAACCGAATCTAGTCACAGAAATTGCTGGATTTCTTTTGGCGTGGTTGTCGCTCTTAGCCCACGATTTTCTCGTCCCGCCACAGCCACCGTTTTTGTCAGAGTCAAGGTTGGTGTCGCTCTTACTCTTGTTGTTGTTCTTCTTGTTGTTGGAGTCACTGTCATTCTTTCCTCATCTCATCGCGAGCCGGCTCAGCTGAGCTCAGCTCAGCGCGACTGGTTCTGGTGGGACGACGCAAGCGAGTGGGTGTCCCGGCTGCCTCCAATTAACCAGATCGCGAAGCATTTCTATATACGACCACGATGACGACGACAACGCAGCATTTGAAATATTCGAGGCGTATCGGCATCGCTGGCCATAGACGAGAGTCGAGGAACTCAGGCGAGGCTGAAATTTCCATTACGAACTCGATCGATTGCGAGCGATTTTCGCTGTTTACCCGTGGTCTTCCGCAGGCTCCACAGAGCCCGAGCCCGACTCCGGTGGCTGCGCCTCGGCCGCACGACCGACCCCCCGCCCTGCCCTACCCTGGCCATCCCTCGCGATGTTGTTGGTGCATCGGGTGCATCCCGCAAACATCTCCATTTGTTTATTTACTCCATTGCAATGGACTCGAGGCGGCCGGCGCAGATGCAGATGCCAACGACGACGACGAAGAAGTAGAAGAGGAGGACCAAGCAGAAGAAGCCGCACCAGTTTTATGATTTGTTTGAAACTGTATTTGTTTTCCTATTCACGGGTGTGCTTGTATGTGTGTGTGCGTGTGTGCGGGATTCCAGGAGAGTTTCTGTAATTCACTATTTCAACATGTTGCCAGCAGAACGAGAGCAACTCACATATTTCCAAACAATTAATTCGGATTTCATTTTATGGGCTCCATTGCGGGAGCAGGGGTGAAAGAGTGATAGATAAAGAGAGATGGAGAGGAAGGAGGGACGTGGTGGACGCGTCGGTTGCCAACGCAGACTTTCTGGCGTTCGGATTGAGGTTTCCGATGTCCGAGGAATTCGAACTCCAACACCTCCGGCCTAGTTTTGTTTTCAGCGCCGATTGAGTTTTCCTGGAAAGTGACTCCCAATTGAGTTTCACTATTAGCACGGACCTGTCTGTGCACCGGACTAACTACAATCACTTTATTCGATGCTCATCGATGCTCTGTAGTCAACAACTAAATTTGATTACAAAAAATTTGGTCACTTCTTCTTAAATTCAGAACGTTTCATTTTACAATAGAATGACTATTTTGGAACTGGTTGTAGATTATTGTTCCAAAGATATCTCCTACAATCAATCTTCCATCAAGAATCTTCCATACAAGACGAATGAACTCCAACTACCCTAGGATAAGAAGAGAAGTCATCTCTTTATCTTCAGGTAGAACCTTAGAACCTTCCCTTAGAAGGCAAGGCGTCCTTCCCTTCTATGGAGAGAAACTGACCCGGGGTGCAAAATGATTAGTCACATACATGGGTATTTTGACACCGTGGAGTCGGGCTTTGATGGCTCCATTTGGATGGCGTGAATTGGTGGGGTCCGAGTCAAAGTCGGCCAGACATTCAGAGTCGGGCCCAAATACTGTAACCGGAGTCCCCGCTGCTGCCGCACTCGGCCCGGTCGAGCGATTGGTGAAATGATAGAAACAAAGAATTCATAAATAAGCTTTTACTGTTGTTGTCGGCGGAGGCGACTCGATCGATCGATCCACAGAGGCGGAGGGCGAAAAGAAATGTCAACCAACCGCCGGGCCATAAACGACCGCAGAGGGCCAATAAAGGCACGCGGGCCAACGACGCGGTCCATTGTCCACTTCAAAGCCTCCGAAGAATGAGTTCTCGCTGCAGACTTTCTTTTACGACCGCTGGCTGCGAGTCGCCGACGACTAGCGGAGGGGAGGGGAAGAGCAGAGGTTCTGGGCTGACAACTAAATCAAAGCTAGTTCCTCCGCTCCCGCTTTCCCTCGGCCCCACCTCGGCTGACGGCCGTAAGTGTGAGTTTTAAGTGTTGCTCTCGCCATATGCGGGCCGGCGCGACCACCTTCGACCCGGCCCGAAATGGAGTCGCGCCATTAGCAGCGCCTGGGTGGGCGCTGGGTTCTGAGCCGGGTTCTGGCCGAGACGCGCCAGCCTCAATGTCAGTGTCGGTGTGAGTGTGTGTGTGTCCACGTTTAAAATACCGTAAAATTAATGACGAAACAAAACATGACACTAAAACACGCTCCACGCCGGCCGTGGTCAGGCGTGGCGTGAGGCGTTCGATCTGTGACAGATTTTCGGGAATCTTATCGGCGACGGTGGTCGCCGCATCAGGCGGAACGTGCCGGGGGCCAGAGTGGCGGGAGGTCTTCGGAAGAAGTGCCGGAGCCGGGGTCGAGCGCGTCAGAACCGGGTCGTTTGGCCACAGAAACCAGGCTGGTGGAGGGGAGACGGGAGAAGGGAGATTGGTTCGAGGCTGGCAATGGAGAACAAAAACCGACCGACGATCGCATCCGTCGTTGGAGCTTCCTTTACTTGCAGCAACCTACCGATTGTCATTTCGAAAATTCGAGGGAATTCGCCAGAAATTGCAGAATGCGTTTCCACTGGGTATTGTTGTTGTTGCAGTTGTTGATTTTTGATTGCTTCGCCTGTAGCGGCTTCTGTGGCTCTTTGTTGATGTTTCACAAAGACCGCAGAGAACAACATCGACAATAGCAACAACAGCAACAACGCAGACACCAACAACTGCAAAGACAACAAGTAGAAGAATATCAGACGATCAACTTGTGCTCGTTGTTTGGACAGGAAGAAAACAACAGCAACAGCAACACCAACACCAACAACGACAACAAACAAGGAACAATAACAAAAACATCGTTATTAAAAATTCGTCTTCATTATCGGCTCCATGTTGATGATCCTGATCGAACTCCTCGTCGGTGATTGCGATGGCCACATCGACTGGAATAGCAACAACAGCAACAACAACAACAACCCGAGTCATGGCGATGCATCTCATCCAGTCGATAAAACCCCAGAATCGAAGCAACATTTATCGATGTGTGCTGGCTGTGCGTGGCTCCCTCTCCAGCCAGACCCTCGGCCTCGGCCTCTCCCTCGCCACCGCCTCCGCCCCTCCCACTCACTCCCTCCGCACCGAGCACTCGCGCCGTCGTCCGTCCCGACGTGGATGCCACATACGGCGCAACATTCGCCAGACCTCGTTCGTTCGTCGTTCCTTGGTGGTCGAGGCATCTCGTCTCGTCTGGTCTCAGCTCCCGATCCTCCGCCTCCTGCAGCCTCCTCCGCTCCCCTCTTGTTCCACCAGTGTTTGTTGTTCTTTGGCAACAGTTTGTTTTCTGTGTTTGGCCCCAGTTGTTGTTGCTGTTGTTATTTCCAATTTTGTGGCAACTCGTCTCGAAATGAAGTATTTTTCGAAAATATACAGATTATTAGAGACACGGCCGGGGCGCTCCGAGAATAATTGGGTCTCCAGCAAACCAGCGACCCAGCGATCCAGCGACCCAAGGGGGACCCAGAGGGAATCGAAGCATTCGATGTGCTCGGTGTTGATATCGCGTCCAGTGTCTCCCCATTCACTGGATCGACTGCCATTTAGGGCACATTGAGGGCCGCACGCGTGCCGCACGTTTTCCGAGCGGCTCCAACTGTTGGGTGGCCCAGGCCACTGCGGCGCTTTGAAGCCACCTTCGCGTCCCACCCAAGTGACCCATATGCGCCCGCCCTCAACCTCTTCGGCTCCCGGCGCGTCAACCTGATGTGGGTCACGGGTGCGAGACTGGACTGGACAGAGCCAAGAAACAGTTCGCTAGGTCGACCGAGCGGGACAGGGACAGCGAATGCAACAGCGACAGCGACAGTGGCAGGAAGAGACGGGGACGGAGACGAAGTTTCCGAAAATCGATACCAACGACGGCAGCGGGGGGCGGCAACGACGTCGACGATGGTTTTTTATGAACTTTACGGAGAAATGTCCCCGGGTTAGTGGTTTCGGGCGGGGGCAAATTGTGTGCTCGGAATCGCCAAGTGGGGTCTCGTGTGCAATAAAACGAAGTCACATATTATGTAAAATAAATCAATATCCGGTAATTAGCGAGTTGTCGCTGTCACGTCTAATGGACGATCCATCATCTCGTCCAAGTCACAGACACATCCACACAGTCAGGCCGCAGGAGGGCAGACCCGAACCCGGCCAGAGCCGACCGAGACAGGGGGCGACTGCAGTCGGAAGTGATGGCGAGTTCTTCTGCCGAAACCATCGACCACGTCCAACATTCACCATGTTCATCCACCGGCGGCCAAAGGTAGAGGGAGCGAGATCGGGCCGCGACCATGTAGGAGAGAAGAACGAAGAGGAGGAGGAGGAGGAGCAGGAACAAAAGACATGTAACGTCACCCGATGAATTTTAAAACGAGCCACTCATTGGGACGACCATGGCCTGAAGTGCCTTGACAAGACCACGCCGGCCCTCGTCCCGTTGCAATCGATCGATCGGTCGGTCGAGCGGTCGATGAATGAGCGAATGAAGGAAGGAATCGAATCGAAGAAGTTCGTCCACCTGATCGAACCGGGGAATGTTGGCCATACCAGGAATTCCACAAGACCTCCGTCGTTCGTCGTCCGTGGTCCCTGCGTCGAGCATCTCCGGGCCACGGACGCGTCACGTGTCGCCTCGTCCTCGACCTCCTCCTCGTCCTCAGTCGCCGTTCACAGGCTTCTCCTCGGCATGGCCATCGGAAGTGCCGGGCGATGTGTCTGGAATACGAAAGCCAAGGGTCTGAATCTCGCCTCTCCGTCAACCGCACCGCATCCGAGTGGAATCGATTACTATGGGTGGCCTTCCGAGGAGCTCGGGGCCAACCGGAGGAGGCCGCAGCGAGCCTTGTCCCAGTTGGTCGAAGACGGAGTTATGTCATGGTCAGTTAACCACGCGAACCCAGCAGAGCCAAAGAGCTCGCTTCCTCTTCCACATTCCTTCCGATCTCCCCTCACACTCAACCTTCCCATGTTTGCTACGTTTGCGCCAAGGAGCAGCTTTGAAAGGTTCCGTGGCAAAGGGGGCGGCAACGGCGAGGGCGTGACCGGAGAAATTGGTTCGCTGCAAATGAATGCAAATTTCATTGCTCTCCATAATCGAGCTACGGCAGACAGCACTAAATATCCTTGCTGCTATCCTTGCCGCCGGCGCCTCCTTCGAGTCTCGCTTTGTCGGAAAGTTTCTCGAAACTTGAAACTCGAAACTTTTTGTTGTTCGCCTCGGACGCGGGTGATTCAAGGGGCGAGCAGGGGCGGTGCGAAGTGGTAGCAATTGTTTGTCAGCAACACTTTCTCCACAAAGGCAGCAGAAGCAGCAACTACAAAAACAATAACAGCAACAACAACAGCAACGAAAGAGTTCCTCGGGTTTATTGATTTTTTATTGCCGTCGTCTCCGTGCTCCACGGAGGAAGCAGCCACAATAACAATAATAATAATAATAGAAGAAGGGATCAAAACGGTTCGGCGAAACGGAGCTGGCGCCACGCAGCTCGTCGGGCTCGGCCTCGTCGTCGTGGTCGTCGTCGCCATCGTCGACGCCTGTGCCGAACGCCTACCCGATTTCCCAGGACCCTCGTTGTTGTTGCCGCCGCCGCTCGGGACCCAGCCGCATGTGGTCAAAGCGTGCGACGCAATCACGCATGTAGGCTGAGCTCCCCGTCCCGCACCCCGCCGTCTGCTCCACCCTGCCCCAGCCTCTGGCATCACACCTTCGTGCAAGCGCCGGGCCGCCTCGTCCGTGGTCTGCATCGCGATCGTGTCTGGGCCGCCAGACGCGCGTCGGCCGGGCTCGCCGCGCCAGACACCTCGTTACCAGCCGAGGGAGACAGACGGAAGGCGAGACCAGATAGCTAGAGAGGCAGAGAGAGAGATCGAGCGACGGAGCGACGATCGCGATAGCAGGATGGGCTCCAGGTTTCTGGGAAGTGGCTTGAAGTCATCGAAAACATCGCTGTTGTTGTCGCTGTTGTTGTCGCCCGTCGTCTTTGCGTCTTTCCTTCGTCCTTTGACCTCCTCCGCCCCTCATGCCTCACATGTGGACTCGGAGCCGCCCACACGAGCCCCACCCACCGCACACAGGCGGTTTTGCTTCCCACTGCTGCGCCCACTGCCTGCTGCTTGCTCTCGTGTTAATTGAAGCGCTGCCCGCCACAGACACACGGTCGTCGACCCACCCCAGCTGTAGCCCCGCCCTGGTCCCGGGGACACACTCTCAGTGTTTGTCCTTCGGGCTCGCCAACAGCAGCAGCCGAGGTCGGCCCATTGACCGAGCGAGCCACCGCCTGGTCCTTGATTGTGTCCTGCGTCAACAAGTGACGGACGCCGCCTCGCATCCATCGTTCCATCCGTCCGTCCGTCCGTCCGACCCATGTTTGCCTTCGACTCGGCCTGATTGATGTTAATTAAGTTTCGGCCCGATGCTATCGGCGCGTGTCCAAACGACGTCCGAAGGACATGGAGAACCTCGTCTAATGGACAGACTGGGACGCGGACAGAGAAGAACGGATGATGAGGGGGAGAAGAAGGAGACGTTAGAAGAAATCTCACATTTCATCGAGACCAAATTAAAACCTCGTCAGACATTCAAGCGGAAGAGAGTGCGATTTACACGATGTCAAGGTTAAGCAGACGATCCTTAAAGCAAGCACAGGACTGACTGCCTGTTGCGGGAAAGAAGCCGCCACCGCCCACGCCCCCGCCCCGAGGCCATCGCGATCTGTCAATTAAAGCGAGTCGGGCAGGCCGCCAGAGCGCGCAGACCAAAAGACAGAGAGGCGGACAGACAGAAGGATGGTAGGAATGAGAGTGGGAAGGATCCCTCGACGCGATGTCAGCAGTTGGCAGCACTTAAGAAGTTAATTGGCCCACAACGCCGTGCAAGTGCTGCCGGCGACGCGCTTCGTCACGGTGGCGTCTGCGTCGGGCTCGAAGCCAGAGTCAAAGTCGCCGTCGCTGTTGTAGTCGGAATCGGAGTCTGCCCATGCGTAAGTCTGATCCCGAATCCAGGATCTAGGCACAGGACCAGGGCCAGGGCCGCTGCTGCGGTAGGTGTCTAATTAATAGCCCCGCTATCGGAGTGGCCCGGAGTTGTTTATACAGACGCATAGCGCACTCCCGCCACTTAAGCCGGGGCGTAACTAACGCGTTAAGTAGATGCCTCCTCCTCCTCCTTCGAGTCCTCGTCCTCTCCTCGCCTTCGTCCTTCCTCCCTCCTCTCACGTCGTCTCCTCATGCCCGTCTTCGCTCCCCGACGGTTGCTCGAGGTGCGATGGAACAAAGCGTTCTCTGGGCCCGTCTGTGCTGCCTGCTTGAGGCGCAGCAGCAGCCACGCAACAACTACAACAGATGCAGGAACAACAACAACAATAATCATAGCAACCACTACAATGCCAACCAGCAGTCGATGGATTATCCTTTGCTGCTGCTGACTCTTGCTCGGCTCGGTTCGGTGCGGTGCGGACGATCGCAGCGCGTTATTGTTGCTGCTGCCGATGGTGCTGTTGCTGCTACTCCCGCTGTTGCTCCCTCTGTTGCTGTTGTTAATCTAGGTGTTCTCGCTGTTGTTGTTGCCACTGCGAGTGCTGCAGCACTGGGCGTCGATGGTGTGGGGCCGTTGATAGAGTGTCATGTGCGCAATTCCAGTCGTGTCGGAGCTCAAGCCGAGCTCCGGCCACCCGACCGCCTCCTCCTGGGCCGGGCACCCGCTGCACTCACGCGCGGCGGCTGTAATTAATCTGTAGCCCGAGGGCGCCCGGGGAGGCCTGCGTTAATTGATTTTGGCCCGTAACCTGCCACGGATCGGCAGCAGCACCCACCGCAACAACAACAACAACAACACATACAACGAGGACAGAGACAACAACTTCAGCAGGATTTGGCAGTCGCTGCGTCGGAGGACATGCGCTCTTAATTGCATGCTTACGAGTCCGAAATCATGCTACACCCATCAATGAGTCAATCGTCCGACCGCTCCCGCCCTCGTCCTCCGCTTGCCCTCATCCTCGTCGTCGCTGCTCCTTGGGCTTGTCTCCTGCACGGCCTCTCGTCCCCTGTTGCCGGTAATCTGCATCTTGTGCCGAGCGACGATCATCTCCTTCCCTCCCCGTCCACCGACCAACGCGGCGTCCATCCGTCCGGCAGCGCAGTTGGCGTTAATTGGGTTCGAAGTGGCAGCCGAGTTGCTGTTGCCGTTGTTGCTGCTTCCTCTTTGATGCTCGTCCGATATGGGTCGCATCCTCGGCTCTCCTCGCCCGTCCGCCCCGCCTCTCTTCACCCCACCCTGCCTGGTCGCCGAGAGCTGGCCGGCGTCGACCTGCGAATCGGGCCTGTTTAACGCTGATGTGACGAATCCAATTAGATTAGCTGTGCCAGGGAAGGAGGGTCCAGCCGAGCGGGGATGGCGAGGACGGCCAGGATGGGACGGTGGACGCCCGGTGCCCGTCGGCCAGCTCTGATTTGCGATAATCCCGGGCTCCTCTGCACGGCGCTCCTCACTCCGGGTCTCCGCGACCCGGAGCCCATCCCACATCAATGAGGGCTGTTGCGTGAAAATCCAATTGCCGGCGTGGTGCGTGGCTAAATCGAGTCGATCCTCTGGCGTCAGGCAAGGCGTCTTGTGGCCGCCGATGGCGTCGCGGCTGTCGGGGTCCGACGTTGTCCTAGATACGACGGCCCATGTAAATATTTGAAGTCATGTGGTCACTGGAGAAGAGAGTGTTTTGAAAAATTCGCTAGCAATTCGACCCAGGAAGGAGGGGATTCTTCTTATCTTTCCTGCCCTCTACAAAAAGAGGGATTGGACCTGGAAGTGCGCTGTGCTGGAAGATGGCTCGAGCTCCCTTCCCTGGCCCCTGTGGAGGTTTATTGCCCTGAGAATGGAGTATTCAAAGCATGTCGGCGACGTAAATTTCCGACATCAGGAAGCACTCTGTGCGACGAGCTCTGGAATAGTTGCAGATCAGCTTGCGATGCACTAGATTTAGCCACTAGATATATCAGTATGTGGGGAGGCGGCAGGAGAAGCTGCGTGTGAGCCGTCGTCGAGGGTCTGGAAGAGAGACGGCCGTCGTGGCCCAGTTGCGGGCGCTGCAGAGGTCTCTGGGAAGGGCCGACGAAGTTTGGCCGACAACCGGGTAACGGGTGCAGCCAGGAAGGGGCCGACGAGGAGGGAGGGGGCAGCGAAGCGTGCGATTTTCCCCGGGCGACAGGTCGCACCGTTTGGCAATATGTCACCGACGCCCGGACGGACAGCCCCGGTGCCGGGGACTCCGCACGACTGCTGGCTGTTGGCCGTCGCTCGACGGTTGCCCATCGCTGGTTTCGTTGCCATGCCGGCGCATTTATCGCCAGACGCGGTGCTGCCAGGTGATCGCAACGGCCTCGTGGTGTCACTCGTTCGTCGTTGTTGCCGTTGTTGTTGTTGGTGATGTTGTTGTGCCATTGTTCGCTTTCGTCATTTGTGAATTCGTTGATTTTAATTGCCGCCTGCTGATAACTGCGAGTGAATTTCACATTTTGGTGGAAAACCCGAAGTCGGGCTATGAAAAAGTCGCACGTCGTTCGCATGGAGGGTATGAACGAGGCACCAACAACAATAAGCAGCAATAACGACAGTGGCAACAATAACAGAAACAGAGAAACGCACCGAACTGTAGACAATGAAATATTTACGAAATTTCGCAATTCCCGATAAAGATCGCGGTCGCTGCAAAGGGTGCCGAAAACGTTATGCTGATGATGATGATGACGACGACGACTGGCGATGGTGATAGTGATGGTAATGGTGGCGGTGGTGATGGATGGTCGGACGGACGGACGGACAGGTTGGCAATTAGTGTGGCGTTTAGGCGGTTCGGTGGGTCCGGCGAGGGCGAAGCCGAGGAGCCCGCGGTCACCGCCTCGCAGCTGCCCGCCTGGCAGGCGCTCAGTCCTTCTGTCTGCTTCCCAGTCTGTCCTCATGCCTCTTATGCTGTCTGGCTCCCGATCTGCTGTCTGTCTCCGAGTTCGTTTCCCTCTCTCGACCCGTCTCGGCAGCGCGAACGTTTTCCACGGGCCCCGTCTCGGTTTCCCCACACCTCACGACCCCACCGAGCGGCCCCAGACACGCGACTTTGCGCGTGACAGTCAATCACTTAGACCAGGCGTCCATCTGTCCGTCCATCCGTCAGTCCGTCCATCAGTTCGTTCCCCTCTCGGCCGCCGCGTCCACCTGTCTCTGTCTCTGCAAATCACGGCCCAGTCGCGGCGCCTCCGTCCGCAGGGACGCAACGATTTCCATTCTACCGATGGCAACAGGGAGGGGAGGGGAGCTGAGAGTGCAGAAGCTCCCCGGTACCCTCGCCGTCCGCTCGGACTTTGATTGAGATTCAAGAGTCAAGTTCAAGAATCGCTCGCTCTCTGCCGCGGCTCAACCGCCGATCGCGGTCCAATCGATGGCA
The DNA here is from genome assembly GCA_947389925.1 of Coelopa pilipes. NCBI lineage: Eukaryota > Metazoa > Arthropoda > Insecta > Diptera > Coelopidae > Coelopa > Coelopa pilipes. The sequence continues at coordinate 26,243,759 of OX376699.1, read as the reverse complement.
CGGCATTGAATTCCACCTGAACGCGCCTCGTGGCGCGCACACGGAAGCCGCGCGCTCCCCAACAGCGGGGATGCCGGGTGGATCTTCGTCGTCGTCGGACTTCGGCGATCGCTGAGGAATTCCTTAACGGCAAAAGCCACGAGCTGAGCTCAAGAGCCACGCGCGTGCTCCATCCATTCACCTGTCTCTATACCCGTGTTTCTCCATCTCCCTGCCTCCCTCTCTCTCTCTCTCTCTCTCTCTCCTGGTTAATGCATGTGCGCGCGGAGTTATCACAGCTCCATCGAGAGGCGATAAATTGCACCTGTCCGCAGATGCTGGGCACGGCAGCGGCTCAAAGGCTCCGTCGACTGCGCTTCTGGACCATCTGATCACTTAACGGAACCCATCGGATTCCTCGGATCATCGCTCGCTGCTGTGCTGGGCGAGGGGGGTCGCCTCGACCCAGAGCCAGTGGCCGCGACCGACAGGCTTCCCAGAGGCCGTTCAGAGAAAAGGAATCGTACGAGGGCCAAAGTCCACCCTCACCAAGGATCCACCTGAGCCCGGCTCCCTCACCGGGACTCTCCACAGTCCACTCCTCCCACCAGGAGCCTCGAACCCACTCCACTCGAACTCCACTGTCTGCTCGCGTTGTGTCCACAGCGGCTCCTCGGCAACTGTTTCTACCGCATTCCCGGGCCGATTGTGTTTCACTCACTCGCGAGTTCACGTCGTCTTTTGTGAGGCCGCCAGAGGAATTTCTCTGTGCCAGCGAACGAAAGAACGTCCACGGGGCAGCTGACAGGCGGCGAGGTGAAAAATGTCCCCAGATGCTCTGAGACCGGTGAGGAGCTCAAGCTCGAATGGATGCAATCGAATTGAATCGAAGTAGCTGGAAATGAATTGCAATGGAGCCGATTGACTAAGACGAGGCCGAGGTAGAAGAAGATCGGAAGAGGGTCGGTCGTCACGTGAAGGTACGTCCGCGACGTCCTTGAGGCGGGCCTGGCCATGGCGCCAACGCACGGCGCGTCGTCCGCTGCTCATTAAAAGGAAATCACAATTAGAATGTCGGCAGCGACGGGCCCAAGGACGAGGCCAGCATCCGGAAACCGCAGCCCGATCGAAGACAGGCGACGGAGGACGGGCAGACAATGGATTCGGCGAGGGCGAGGTTTGTCCCGCTGCTACCGGAGACGAGGTCAACGAGCGCGGCGCTCCACGTCATCGCGCAAACGACGTGTTAATGACGTCGCCCTGTCTGTCTGCCAGGCCGGCCGATCCTGTCGAGCCCGTCCTTCGGCGGCTCTTCCCGAGCACCCGCAGCCTCGGCTCCTGTCGCCGCCTCCATCGCTGCCGCATTGTCCTCTGTCCGCTGTTCGCTGCCCGCGCCGCCGCAGGACGTCGCCTTGTTCGCCTGGCGCAATTTTCACGCTCGTCTTCGGCCGGCGCTTGCGATAATTGCCGGGCGCTCGTTGGGAAGATTTACGACATCTGGCAACGCCGGCCGCTGCGTTGCGTCGCGTTGCGCGTTGTCGGCAACCCTTTTGTTCGTCGTGCCGTCCGTCCGGGCGGGCCTTTGTCACCCATTGTCGGCCAGTGGCGATCGAGCGCCGCGCACTAACGACCTCCGACGACCTTGGCCGCGGCCCGCGCTCGTCGTGACAACCTGACGACGTGACGTTCACGCTTCAACGTCCGGCTACCTGCGACGTCGCCCGTGATTTATGACGTAATTGGACGACGACGATTCAGGATCAAGGACGACAGCGGTGGAAGCCGGATTTGCATGTACGGGAGGAAGAGGCCGAGGCCGACTTCGACCGATTTCTCCAGGACGAAGCCTAACAATTTCCCCCGACCGAAGCCGTTGGTCGTTGATCGCGCCATACGTCGAGGCCCAACCCAAAACGGCAGCCTCGCAAAAACCATCGCCCTGGTAGGTCGTCGCCGATCAGGAGGCAATCGAGCTCGAAATGCGCCAGTTGCCGACAGGCGGCTCGATCTCGGCCCCGACATCTGCGAATCCTCGAATTACGAACCCCCCCAGCACCCTCGAATCCGAATCTTCCCAATCGCTTTTTATCACCTCCATCTCGTACTACTTGCGTGCGTGCGTGCGTCCGTGCGTGTGGGGGAGAGTGTGTGAGTGAGCGAAACCTGATCCGTTGATCGCGTGGCCACTTGAACGCCAGCAGGAGCTCCGGCCGCCGTCCGTCGCCCGTCGCAGGTGTGATGAGTGGCGAAACCCGATCGGGGCCGCCGGCATCGCTGGGAGGTCGGCGCTTTGAGCGACAGACGACGACAATCAACAGACTCCAGCGTCCATTTCGGGATTCTGATCCTCGGGCCACCTGAGTCGAGCCTTTTTTCACCTTTCGCTGGGCCGAACGGAGAGCGGGAGCGGAGTCGAGTCCTCACTCAGCTGTCGCTCGCTGTCCGCCGGCTGTCAATCGAGCCGACAACGACAGCGACATCAACATCAGCATCGAGGCGAATCCTTTCCCTTTCGCCAGGTGGAACCGGTTGAGTGCGTCCCATCCACCAATTGACGTCTCGCCCCACCCCGCCTCGCCTCGTTGACCTCACCCACACTCTCGCGCTCGCACGTCGAACTCGCAGCGACCAGAGCCCATAACGGTGCACACGCATATCCTTTAAGCCGCATCCGGGCGCACGTGGCGGTGGCGGCGCATCGAAAAATCCGCCGGCAGTCGGGGTGAGACGGGGGCGGGGACGCAGGTGTCGCTGCCCGGCACGTCGTCGTGTGCGTCGGTGTGGGCGCGTGTCCTTGTGCATGTGCCATCCTTCGGCACGACACGGCACGGCGTGCGTGGGGCGGCCGCGGAGTCCGCGAGTGTAAATAAAACAGCGAGACGTGAGCGAACACTTTTCAAAATTACTGTTTACCCTTCCGCCCCTGCCTCCACGCCCGGCCGACGGACTACCATTTTGTTAATTAAAAGCTCTTCGCGAAATGAAGCGTGAGCCTACAGGTGACCGAGAACGCGATTCCGCGACCCGCGAGTGGATTCCTCAAAGGCCGAAAGACCCGGGGTCACTCCTGGGAGTGGCTTTGCGATGATCAGGAAAAGGTGAATATCACTAAAAACGGGAAAAGCGAGGGGATCCATGTGGAAGTAATTGGGTTTCATTGTTCGCTGATAAAACCAGGACTTCTCACCTGAGAAGGTTCATGTAATCAATTCACCTTTCCTCGCACATCTTCTGCAGTTCATAGTCGAAGATCCTGGAGCGATGAGGAGAACTTGTGAACCCTGGAACTCGCCACGAAGTGTGTCAGGGCGACCGTGAGAGACCGATGGAACAATGGATTATGACTACGATCAACGACGATGACTACGGCGACGCACTAATTGCGCTAGACAGGCCCGAGCGCTGGATCTCGGCGGCAGAGATGTCTCCGCTCGAAATTGAACTCAATTGGGGCTTCCGGGCGAGAGAGAGATGGAATTAATCGACCCATCCTCTCCCGGTTCGGAGCTTCAAGATGCTGGCGGGCGAACGAGCGAGCGAGCTTTGATCAACGTGACGACCGACTACGCCGATCGTGGACAAAGGCCGAGCTCGCGCCATTGTCGGGCCGATAATCAAGTTGTTGTCGCCGCCGAGGACGGCAATTGCTGCTGACGAGCGGCGCCAACCCGCCGCCAATTTCCACCCGCGATTAGTCATTCAATTTCAAAATCGAATTGCTTTCGGTTGTTGTTGACGATGTTGTTTTTGGCAGAGGAAATGGCTGGGACTTTGTAAATATTGCTGATGATTGCTTCCGATTTCCGACCAGACGCGAACGAGCCGACCGGCGACGAGTGGGTCGACCATCCGTCAATCAATCAATCAATCGATCGATCAAACAATCGCCCGCCCAGCGACACCGATGTTCCGGCGGACAGATATGACAAAGACTAACAACTTGCCCCACGGTCCACCGACGGGCTCCGAAAAGCATCGCCATCGTCATCGCCATTGACTCGAGCCGAATCGAATCGAATCGAAATGCAATGAAATTCCCCTGAATATTCATTTTACGACGCGATGGTGCTGCTCATCATCATCCGCTTACGTGCGCTCATTGCGAATTCCACGGGCGTTGCCACAAGCAATAACACGGCAAACAACAACAACAATGGGAACCGCAACAACAATTACCAGAGCAGCAATAACAAGTAGCAACATCTTCATTGCCAAAGTCCCCATGCGGTGCCATCGACAACATGTTCAAGTCCTTTGCCGCATTGCGTCTGTCTGTCCTCTGTTCCTCACCCTTCTGCCAACGTCTGTCCGACCGTCCTCCTTCCGTCCGTCCATAGGTTCGTCAGTCACTGCTGAATCGTTATGGTTGTCATTGTTGTTGTTGTCACCGGCTCTGCTGGATCATTACAGCAACATTTGCAATTTTCCAATTGTCAGCCATTAAAATGATATAAATTCAGAAATTACTGCCGCCACGTGACTTGCTCGTGCATCACCGAGCGATCCTGTGTCAAGGACGGAGCCCAGCCCCCAACCCCGTCCCTCTGCCCACCCCCAACTCTCTGCCCTGCCCTGCCCTGCTCAGCGTCGGCGACGAACCGAACCCAAGCGGAGCGAACCGAACAACATTTCAATTTCCAAATGCAAATTTCTGAATAATTTTAATACATGTCTCCGGGCCTCGAAGGCGACGTGTCCAACTTCTGCAGGATGCGTGAGGATCTGCCTGTCACCAGGCTTCCTCGCACATCCATCTCTCCAAAGTTTCCCTCCCTCGTCGAGGAATATTTATCGATCCACAGATCCGGGTCCTGTTGACTACAGTTCCGAGGATACTGGCTGTCTCCTGTCGATGTCGATGTCGATGTCGATGCGTGAAAGTGGAAGAGTTGAGAACAAACCAAGGCTGGGGTTTCCACCACCGAATGCCAAGCGAAAAAATAGGCCACGGCGCCCGGAGTCTCCGCCAGTGTCTTGGGCGCGGCGAGGCGAGGGACGACGGGTCTTGTGGTCCAGCTGAGCCATAAATCTGTGCCATGGTCTCATTTCGGCCAGGCCGAGGAACGTGCCCCAATCAGTGGAATGGAGTGGAGTGGAGTGGAGTGTGGAGGAGTCGAATGCTGTGGAAATACAGATGAAGGAATTAACATACGAAACGAACTCCAGCAGACAGAGCGACGTTGGCGAAGAATCCTTGAAGACTCAACTCGGCCCGGCCCGGCCCAGCCCGGCCCGACGCAGCCCAGCCCGACCGCGAGAAGCCACTTGAAAGGAAGCGCACATAAACTCGCAGAAGAAAAATGAAGTTTGCAAATTTAAATTTGAGATCGCAGAGCGCTATATGCCATTCGGCGGCATCGTTCGTTCGAGCTCGGCAACGTGGAGCAGAGGTGGGGAGGAACCTTTGAATTTGTTTCTCGACCCTGGTAAACCGGGGGCTCTTATGGTCATGGCGAGTAGCGACTTCTTCCTCGGCCCTCTCGAACTCATGCCCGCCTCTAGTTTTCCCAGGTAGAGTCCCGCGCATTCGGCCTCGCCGCATCGAGCCATCCTCTTGGCCTGATATTTCGTGTTTCGGCTCCCCTGCCTTCGCTGGGGGACGTTGAGTGGTCTCTGTGGAGGGGTGGGGAATGGGGAACGGGAACCAAGTCGACGACGTAAACTGCGCGAGGCCAAAACGAACAAAACATAAATTTTAATTATTCCTGCGAAAGACTCTGACTCCGACTCCAGCCTCAGTCCGGCCCGGGTTTCGGCGGGCCGAGGATGGCACGCGGAGACTCCCGAAAGGCCGGGGACCTGCCGGGAGTGCGCCGACGTGGAGGGATCTGGAAATGAAATTGAAATTCCATTGTGAATACGGGGGCGTTACCGCAACGAAAGTATGCAATAAATATGCATGCGAGCGATATGCGTCTGACGCGCCACTGACGGCGATGGGGACGACGGCGGCCCCTGATTTGAATATCTCGGAACTGTTCCGTTCCCACAGTGCTCCACTGGCCGCGTTTTAATTTAAATTTGTTATTAATAGCTTGCCTAAACCGCGACTTGATCCTCGCCCGATGTTCTTGGCGAATCCTCGGCCTCGACCTCCGAACCTGTCTCGCCAAGGCAACCCTTCGCTTCCAGTTTAATTATACTGGATTTTTAGGGAACTCGCCCTGGGCGCCTCTCGCTCACATGACCGACCTAGGCCTATAACCGAGTTAATAGCCCGAACTCCTAGAATATCCCACCGGTCAGCGATGAGTCGCCACGGCTCTAAATCGCCTTATCAGGGCCGAGCGGACCCGAAACTCCGTCGGCATGGAGTTGGCACCTCTTCCCATCCCTACCAGACTCCGTTCACACCTGATTTCATCCCGAACACACACTCTTTCTCTCTCCTTCCTCTCTCTTCCTACCACCGTCGCCTTCTCTGGCGGGATCTGCTTCTCAATGGAGATGCCGTCTGTGGCACTGTGGGATGAAGTGAAGCCACCGCCCGATCAAAGGGCCCGCCGCCTAATCATGGGAAATTAGTCCGGACGACCCCTGGGCCGGCTAGATAAGCATCTAATTATCCTGTAAAATCGTCGCCTCGGCTCCGTCTTCGACTCTGGCTCTGTCTGCCGCTGTCTTCGGCGGGAGGCTGTCAGGTTAAGCGCCACTCCTAGGACGCTGATGCGGGTGGCCGCCGACACGCAAGCCCGGACACGCCGTCGCAGGACCTGGAGGAGGGGAGGGGAGAGAGGAGAGGCGCATTAATGGCACACCTCTCGCTCGACCCGAGCCGGTCCTCCTCACCTCGCCATGTCTCGGAGGCCGGCCAAGATTGCGGCGACTGCGGGCGCATCACGCAAGTCCTTCGAGGCTCATTAAGGCGCTACGGCGAGGATTCGACGACGACGACGGGTTCCGCTCGATTGGTCCGCGATTGGGCCGTGGAAGGGGCAGAGCCAGAGGCAGGGGCTGGACGTGAGCAGGGCTCGGCGTCTTGAAGACCTCGGGGCGGGGTTCGCAGGCGCGCCGGCCGCAGCGTTAATTATATGTTAATTCGTTGATCCTGGCCGCCTCGGCGTGCGTGTGTTTGTGTTTTTAATTGAGTCGATTCGGCGACGGCGGCCTCGTTTGATTCCTCACCAAACGAGGCATCCTTGGTGGCCGTGGCTGTGTTGGTGGCTCTGGTTGCGTGGCTGTTGTTGTTGTTGTCGCTGTCGTTGATCACATGGTTTTATCGCACGATTTGACCGATGATTAATCGCCAGTCAGTGTTGTTGACTCGTAGCCCTTCGACGCACTGCTTCCCATGGGTGTCGCCGAGGCCTTTCGCGGCAGCCCGGATGAAGAGTCGGAAGGAGTCGACGACTGCTCATTGCTGGGTCTTGGCTGAAGACCTCAGACCATCGATCACTCCTCCCTGAAGATGGGAGTATTTGCTCTCGGGCCACGAAATGCTCTTATTTAATGTCTGTTTCCACTTTGATGCAATCATTGGAGTCTCCAGACATTCATTGGTTCGATCAATCGACCGATCGATCGCTGCATCGCTCGGTCTTCGCACTGAGCTGCGTCGGGCCTGGAGGGCCGGGAGGCACGTGTGGGAGCCCAGGGCGCCTGCTCGACGGACGACGGGAATCGCTGTCAGTCACCGCGGCCCCTCCGCCGGTCCCTCCGTGGCCCCGATCGCTCCATGCCACAATTGCTTGTAACTGGAGTAGGCCAGCAACAACAACAACAACAAGAACACCCACTTAATGTCACTCATTCCATGTTGTTGTTATGATTGTTGTTGGCAATTGGGTTATTGTTGTAAAATTCATAATTTAACGTCACGTACAGCGCAAACACAAGAGACGTAGACGTAAAACATGTTGTTGGCGTTGTTGTTATCGTTGATATCATTGTTGTAGCTGTTGTCATTGCCGTCGTTATTGTTATTGCTGGCTGTTGTTGCGGGAGCCGAACATTGACCGGATTCATGCAAATTGAATTGAGTGCTGCCGGGTGCCCCGAGAGAGAGACAGAGGGAGCCATTGTTATTGCCAGGCTGTTGCTGTCTCGCGCCCTGTTGTTCTCGCCGGCAACCTTGACAAACAGCGCCCGTCCGTCCGGCGACGTGCGGATTGACAGCTGTCCGAGCCCGTGTCTGTGCCCAGGGCCTGCTCCCTCTTCCTCGCTGCAAGCTGGTGGAAAATCCGCGTCGTGCGCCGGCAACCCTGACCTTGACCGGGCCCGAGGCGCACCTCGTTGCGAACTGGGCGCCGCTAATTGGCCCATTGCGATCGAGCCCACGACGCCATGGGCCGTGGTCTCGAGATCACTCGAGTGAGTTTCCTTATCCCAGTGAGGAGGGTGAAAGTGACTCCATCAGCATGAGTGTCGACAGTGAAGATTTGCAATAGCGAATGCGGATGCGGAGGTTCTTCGGCTGAACTGCAGCAACAAAGAAAGGTCGGCGAGTGGACACAGCACGGACACAGCGACTTCTCCGAGAACCCCGAGCAACCGACTGAGCGCAAGTGCTCCAAAAGTGACTGTGAGAAAGTCACTTGTGGAGCTAACATGCGAATCCAACTTTTGAAACTCGCGTCAACTTTGGGGTCGGTCAGTTACACCGAAGCCCCATGCTATGTCTATGGTCGTCTATTGCCGGCGTAGTCGCCACTCCATCCAGAGGGCATCGCCTCCGTCGTCGCCGGTGACCAGGTGGAGCCCGGCAAGCGCCGAAGCCGCCAGTATTTGGAGCAGACATTCCGCTGGCCCTCGGTGGACTCACCACACGAATTCCAGCCAGCTCCGATCGACGACCGTCGACCGTCGACGGCGGCCGGACGAAATTCCGGCGAAACGGACTCACGTAAGCGCGACGAGAGCGCGGCACAGGCTGCCTTCTAACTGGCCGAGACGCCGAAGGCCGAAACACGTTTGCCATGAACTTGGCCGAATGTCGCGGCGTCCAACGACTCGGCGAGACCCCCACCCTTATACCCGTTGCGGTCCCGCCACTGGGTCCCGCCCCCCGAAACAGCAAAGACAAAGGCGCGCACAAGGCCACCGATCGGGCCCCAGCGCCGCCGCCGCCGCCTCGGCAGCTCGCAATTAACGTGGCTCGTTGTCGACGCCGCTGCCACCGTCCTGCTCGAATGCTTTCGTGGCGAATTTTGGCCAAACGGCCAAAATAACAACAGCAACAACAACATCGAAACGGCATCAAACTGTCATAACGGCGCTCTGCGAAATACAACAGCATCCACTGCAACAACGACAACAAAAACAGCAGGACGTGGACGTGGATGGCGCAGACCGCGGAACGTGGTGTGGCAGGTAGTTGGATCCCGACCTGGATCTCCGCGATGACGGACGAATGGACCGACGGACAGACGGACGGACAGACCGACATTTGGACGTGGCGAGCGGCTGGCAGATGAGGAATGATCTGAATCGGATGAATTCCGATCGATCGCTCGTGTGGAACTGGCCATTGTTGTCGTCCTCATCGTCGTCCTCATCGTCGTCATCGTCGTCGTCGTCCTCGTCGTAGTCTTAGTCGTCATTTGTTCTCCTTGTTGCCGATACCGCTGCCGTTGTTATTGTGTGGGGCAAAAAATGATAATTACCAAGTTCGGCTTCGGACACCACGAGTCGCGACTGCAATTTCGTGGCAGTCGAGCCAACGTCCGCGGCTCTGGAGCAACCGACGTCGCCGGTCGTTGGGCCCAGCGGTCGGTCGATCGATCGATCGATCGACGGAGCGATCGGTGATCAACAAAGAAATTCATTTGTTTTCGACGTGGAGTTTGTCGAATTTTGATGCGATTCCTCTCTGGGAGCCGCGGCGGAGGGGCCGAAGACGGAGTGATGGAGGGGACGAAGAGCTGGCGACTGTCGGCAGCCGGCACAAGGACCGTATTCCTCGATTTTGCATGGGCGACGCGAGAGAGTCCATCCTTGGACCCTTTCTCTCAATCTCCGATTCTATTCCTAGATTGTGGACCCGTTGCCCGACACTTGTTGGAAACAATACAATTTGTAGCGACGATCCGAATGGCTAGAAATCGAATTATCGCTGCCGCCAGAACCGTCGATAATTGGCTGTGATTTCATCGCGATTGGCAGCGCCAGCAGACCGACAAGGCCAGCTCTCGACGACGAGGAGGAGGAAATCCAATATTCCTCGATGCCCAACCGTTCCGCGCTCAATCGAATTAGGGACGCGCATATTGTCCTCGGCCGGACGACGTACATCGCATTTCGAGGAATTTTTAATTGATCGCCGCCGGCGAGTCCGCAAACCATTTCAATTAGCATTAACGCCATTCAATTGGCTCGTCCTGAGCCAACGATTCCATCGGAGCGATGCATCGACGCCGGTCGGTGGCTGCGATGAGGGGCCTTTGCAGGATGTACAACCGATTGAAACCGTTGCTGCTCGCGGAAGCGGAAATAGAAATCACTTCCGCTTCGTTGGCAGCTCCGGACTTTTTCTATTTTCGCCCCACCCGGGAGGTGGACCGACGTCGAGCACACATGAGAGCCCGTTGGCCGGACTTCGACCGGATTCGGAGCTGCTTCACTCGGTCGGCCATCTCAGCAAGGGCAAGAACAAGGATCTCATTATGGACCTGGTCCGAGCTCTGCCTCCACGTTCGTCCCTCTGACAGGATCTCGCACAATGGCCTCATAAGCTCCTGAATCGCATCTTGTTAGTGCCGCATCCTTGGGCCGAATGCTGCGTCGGGCCGACGTCGCTGAGCAATGGCGCCTCCTCCTCCAGGTGGGGTCCGAGGCTATCACTGTGTTTTCCTACTCGCCCCGACGCAGTCCGACCGGACGCACCACGGAAAAACACAGACATTAATTAGATTTTCTGTTGAATCAGGTGTTCGGTGAACGTCGACAACGACGAGTCCTTGGCCGAAGTCGAAGGCAGACGGATGCAGGACACGCCTGGCAACGGCGTAATCTTTTTGCTCGGTTCTACTTTCTCGCCTTGTTGCAGTCGCGTGGCCGACTAGTTTACGTACTTGTTGTGGAATGTGGAGCAGCCGGATAATCGAATTCCTGAACTATGCACATGCCGGAGGAGTCCTTGGCCAGATTGGGAGCTTCTCCACTGCAGCACGGCACAGCCCGGTCCGGGCAATCGCTCTCGAGTGCAATGAATACATCGGTGTTTTCGTTGCCAACAAAGAAATCGCACATCCCGATTCAGCAGGAAATTTTCGCCCCCTTCGACCAGCGCCCCCTTCCCGGCAGAGGGACGGAGAGGACGGTGGGCGATCCGTGGAGTATGTGCGGATTCTTGTGCAGCTCCGGGCGCTTCGCTGAATAATGCGATAATTAATTTGTCTCTCCCGCTTCTCTGCTCCTTCCTCCACTCTCGACATGCAATTAACACTCATTCAATTGAGCTGGGATAATTCGATCGCCAGTCCATATTCAGCAAATGTAATGTGATTCCACCTGTCAGTCCAGCCAGCGACGATTTGGATACCTCTACACATATCAATAAATCATTTCGAGCAGAGAATCAATCACTCAATTGAGCTCGGAGCTGAAATCCCATTGAGCATTCGCTTTTTTCTGTCCGTTTCATCTGAATAGCAAGCGAGCCCCACTCGGCTTGTAACTAAAAATAATTCACATTCTGCACGTTTAGCTGCAGCCAGGAATCGAATTATACTCATTATCACGACGCAGACATTCAGATGGGAATTCAATATTTTCGAAATGGATACTCGAGGAAAGTCGCCGACGCGGCCGGTGGGAGAAGGAGCTGGGGCGCGAGTCCTCGACGGGCCGAGCTCGAAGCCGATTCAGCGGAATTCCATGCCTCGCGCTTGTTCCATGCAAATGAGGTGCGTGGGCCCGACCGGTGTTCCTTGGTCGCCGAGCAGATCGCCGATAGCCGGGCATCGCAGATATTGTCGCCGCGTCAGAAAAAACAGTCGCATCCGAGGCGAGCCGAATGGAGCTGAGCCCCCAACGACTGCTGCTGAATCGGCGGCCGAATGGTGGGGCGGGCCGGGGCTGCCGGGTGCCGGTTGCCCAGCGCCAAGGACGGCGATGGGGCCGAATGTGACAAGTTGTGGAAATATTGCACCCGAAGATGTTCAGCGTCAGCGACAGCCACAGCCACGACTCCGACTCCGACTCCGACTCCGACAGCGCCTGCGAGGATGATGACGACGATGATGAAGTCCAGATAACAATGGAACAAGCGCTGCACGGCGAGAAGGTGATTTACTCGCGCCGAGTCTCTGTTGCTGTTGCTGTTGCTGCTCTTCTTATTGTTGTTGTTGTCGTAGGCATAGTCGTAGTCGAAGTCGCGGCCGCGGTCGTCACAGCCATTGTCGCAGTGGAGGACGTCGGATTCGCTGGAAATACGCACTACTGCCTCCTGGTCTGCGATACGTGGCCGCCGATAAGCAAAACGATTTATTGCACCGGAGGCGCGGACGACGGATCGCGGCCGTCGCTGCTCGGTCGGTCGGTCGGCGAGTCGGGGGTGCCGGAGGGCCGGAGGCACCGAGATTTACAGCCGCACGCAGCAATTTGCGGACCATTACACGCTCGATGGCATTTTAAACGGCCGATGAATGGCCCGATGCCCGCTCCTGGCGCTCCCTGGAGGGCGAGTGGAGCACGAGGGATGGGCGAGAGAGGGGGCGCCTGGTGGCGGGACGAGGACGAGTGGGCGCGGCCCACGAGCCCAGTCGATGGCATCTGGGCTGCCTCGGAAGCCACACCGACTCCTCGACCTTCCCTCGCCGTTGGTCCTTGAGAACGACGCTCGGTTCGTGCGAGTGGATGCAAATCGCACCCGGGATCCTTGAACTTGTCAGTGGAGATTGATTGATTCGTCGACCCCCACAGGTCTTCCTCCGGGCAGCGTCGCAGGCATCGCGAAGCCTCTCCATCGGAAGAGTTTAGACGTAATTGAGAGCTCGAGTCCGCTCCCAGGAGGCCGTCGATTGCGATCGTTCGGTCGTTCCCACGGGCGGGGCGGGACCGCAGTCGTGGGCGGAGGCGGGTTCGTCGAATCCCACAATGCCGTTGATAAGCCCCACCTGCCCACCTCCCTCAGTCCAACCCTCGCCGCATTCATTGGCGACGGCGATAGGTATTTTCGAATTTCGAAGACCGAAGACCGAAGGAGAACCGGGCCGCAGACGAAATTAAACAAACAGCGGAGCCAGGGTCGGAGTCGGAGCCGGGGACGGAGCCGAAGTCTCTCCCATAGCGCAGCCATGAGAACCGGGACCGCTTCGTGCTGCGGCTCGCGAGGATCGGGAGGGCGGGGACCGCGTCGTCGAGGCGTCAACCGACAAGAATGTCAACAGAATGCGGTGCATCGTAATCTCCGTTCTCGCCTCCGGGCAGCGCCCGCACCCCCGAGGCCGCCCCCGCTGCTTCGACTCGGCCAACTTTTAACTATTGTGTAGCCGAGTTTTCGAGTTATGTGTCATTGTTGGCAAAAGCAAACAACAACAATAACAAGAGCAACTACGGCTATGGCGAGCACAGTAACAGCTACAACAAATACAAGGGAGAACAAGAGGAGCATCAGATAGTAATAATAACAATGACAATAATAACAACAATAACAACAGCGACAAAGGAGGAACAACAGTGACAACAACAGCAACAGGCCCGACAACAGGCCCGAGAACAGAAACAACAACAACTCGTACAAGGGACTCCGCACTTCCCGTCCCGCGTCCAGCCGACAACCGTCACCAGAACCGGGCCGAACTCTTCTGGCTTGATGGACTTGAAGATTTTCCCATGACTCGATGTTTGTTTTCCGAGAGTACGTGAGCGAGTGCGTGTGTGTGTGTGCGTGTGTGCGTGAACCTGGTCGCACGGCCACGGCTACGACGTGGAGCCTCGTCCGTCCCTCCGTCCGTCGGCATGGCCACCACCGACGCAAGTGGCTCGACTGCACTTGTTCGCGTTCGAACTCGGCTCGAGCTCCGCTGCTACGACCAGGGCTTCTGTGCTGATGTCCAGCGGTGCTCGGTGCCTGCCGAAGTGATGAAGGCTAATTGAATAGGGCAGGACTTCAGACGCGAAATCGGTGCGAAATCATGCGGAGGAACCGGAATCGAGGGAGGGGATTTCCACAATCGGGCAGCGATTAACGAACGGCCAGTAGCGGGCTGGCTACTCGAGGACCCGGGCGAGGTCGAGGGACGCGGCCAGAAGTGGAGCAACGAGCCCTCAGACGATTAATTGCGTTCGTGCGGCCGCCGGAGGTGTGTTTTATGGGATCCGACAGTCGCAGGGACGCGATGCACTTGCACGATGTTTACATAGGTGAGAATATGAGGTAGTCTGCGAGAACAACAACAACAACGAGAACAAGAACAAGACCACCACCAGCAGCAACAGCATCAGGCACACGGAACCACGGCAGAAGCCGGAGCAGCATCAGAGCAAACAAGCCTGACGCTGAAGTGGACGGAACGGAGTCCGAACAAGTGAGCCAGAGAAGGGGGAGATAGAAAAAAGGGAGAGAGTGAATGAGAGAGAGTGTGTATGAAAGAGAGGGGTGGAGGGAGACGCACGTGAAAAATAACGTGATAACAAACTATTAACGATTGATATTGTTTGCGGTAATTTTCACTTTGATGTTAATATGCCCTGAGAACTCCGAAATCCGACGAGTCCAACGAGATCCCAACTCGTCCGATTCAAGTCCACCAATCCACAAGATCTCATCCCATCCCATCCCCACCCAAACCATGCCATCACCGTCACCATCGCCATCGCCATCACCATCACCAGCAGGCATCTGGAGCCACTTCAGCCCGACGAGTGGAAGCTCTTCGGGGATCAAGTGGGGGGCTGGGAACCGAAGGCGCGTCTTCTATTTTCGTCTGTGGGATCGAGGCGGGCTTCCGCGAGAGTGCGTTAAGAGACGTGTTGACAGCTTCTGTGGGCTGCCGTTGCTGTTGCTGCTTCTGCTATTGCTATTGCTGTTGTTGCCGCTCTTGCCGTGGCTGTCGGCGGTGGCCTGGGAAGATCCGCGCTGCACCTGGGTGGGGAGTTGGGGCGATTCTTGTTTATTTTGACTGCGGCGTTGTTTGGAAACATTTGTGTATTATTCGGGGATTTTCACATTCCCTCATTCGCGTCGCCCGGCGCGACCGTCTTGTGAGAAGATCTCCCGGGAATCCTTCGCTCGCAGCTTCTTGGGCCAATTATCGGGAAGCACTTCGGGCAGCATCTGCATCCGAGGGATTTCCACACCACTCCCACTTCGACTCGCACTCACTCGATTGCCACTCTGCGCCCCACTCGAGCCACTCGCCCCGGCCTCGGCGACACACTTGGCCGCCCAACTGCCCCGCCCCCAGCCACCTCCACCCGCACCCGCATCACACAAATTCCTCGAGGGGTGCTGCAATTGTTTCGCAATTGAAATTGAATGTTTTAGATTCTGTTGTTACTTTGCAATGGCTTTCTCTGCTCCGACTCGACTCCGTCCCCTCGTCCCGTCATTTATTTCCACTTTCGTTGGCACTCGTGCCGAGTTTTCACATCTTTGTCTGGAGTTTTATTTCTTTATTGCAACATTCCCCATTCCCATCCCCCAGCCCCAGCCCCAGCCCCAGCCATGGTCCCAGCCCCAGTCTCTTTCCTCGATACCAATTCCGATACGATTCGATCCGATCCAGTCGAATGGCATCTGCTGCTCTGTTCAGATTGTTTCGTAAGTTTCCTATCTTTACGATGCTTTTTATGCACCCATCTGATTTCGACGTCGACCCTCGATCCGTCCGAGCATCCACCGGGTCCGCCCGGAGCTCGAAGCTCGCAGCGTTCCCGGACATCGGCGGGGCGCGGCGTGGACGTGGCGTATGCAGAATACTGGGGCCCTCAACAAGCAGTTCGGGATGTATATTCATGGAGTTATTCGCGTTTGACGATGCCAATAAAATAGCCATGAAGTCAGAAGGCAGTAGTCAGTAGTGAGAACTCCAAACAACGGAACTCCAGCCCAACGAGTTCGACGGTAGTTGACAACGGACTCGAAGACGGTCCTCGACGGTCCGGAGAGCCGGAAGTTTGGCCCGGCGGCCAAAGGAGCAGCGAGACCGACTCAATCGCATTGAAATTCCGCTCTCTATCGAGGGCTAATGCAATTCAAACGGACTCGGGCGTGAACGCAAAAATAGTTGCCTCGTAATTTTCAATTTGTCCGCGATTTGCGAATTGCAACCGACCCCTCGCCGCTCCCCTTTTGTACCTTGAGAGCGGTTTTTCATTTGCAGTAGATTCACATTTTGTCAGTTATTGGGACAGGGAGGGACTGAGGGAAAATTAAAATTTGCTCCCTTTTCGGCACCACAACAACAACAACAATAACGACAACAACATCGACAACGACAACGACAACGACTGCAGCCAAGCCAAAGAGGAAGCAATCAAAATGTAGAAAAAGAAAAATCCGAAAACACCTCGACAATAGAACCGCGAAAATTATTCGCAATTTCTTCTTCCCTTCGGTTCTGTTTGGTTGGTGACTCCGCGCTGCGACGACTGCAAAAGTGGCGGGGAACCGGCAGCAGCAACAACACTAGCAGCAACATCTAATGGCAACAAATACGCGAGCGAAAAGTTGTTCATAAAAATGTCACCGGCGGAATGGAATTTTATTAAAATGTGATTTCGGCTTCGGCCACCTCTTTGTCGCAGTGCATTTGCGCAGGATTTGCCGTTCGGCGGAAATTGAAATCGCGAATCCTTTAATGCGGCCGCCACGACCGCCACTGCCGTCGTCATCCTGTTGCCTGGGCGTCAGGCGAGCAGTTGCGAGCCAGCGAGCGCATTAAACGGACGGAATTAAATATTAATTTCGCATTAGTGGAAGCACTCGGTCTCAGAGGATCACGGACCACGGAGCCGTCCACATCGTCCTCTTATCCGACAAAACAATCTGCTGCTGCCCCTCGGCCCACCTCGCCGTTGATGGCCGAAGCCAGGCAGCTCGTCCTTCGGCCGCCGCAGAGGTGGCGCAGCCTTGAGTCGCACCTTGACCCAGATTCCCGGCTGCCTCGCGACATGCGCCACCTGCCGACCCCTCGTCCTACTCGTCGGCATTCCCCTTCTGCTCAACCAGTTGGCCAGTCGCCCATTCGCCAAGGACGAGAGCGTCGTCGACCTGTTTCCGCCGACCCGTGGGCCGTGGCTCCGTCCCCGGCGTCGCAATGTCAAGGCGTGGAAAGAGAAGTCCTCGTCTGCCTACGATTGGGGCGCCTCCGCCTCCGCCTTCGCCGCCGTCCTCCCTGAGGGCCCCGACGGTCGAACGATCGATCGGTTCTAATCGTGTTACCACATAATTGTTTGGCCAACAAATGTGCGACTAAATTCTTGTTGACCGAGCAAACACACCGTCGACACCATCAATGGCACCGCGATCGCCGACCTGTTCACACCCCGACCCTCACCTCCCCTCCCCTCCCCTGCCGGGCCCTTCCCTCACCACTCCTCATCGGCCACCCTTTATCGCCGTGAGCGCTAAAACAGGCCTAAATGGGGCCCAATGATGATGAGGACGGCGATGATGCTGACGATGATGAACTAACTTGTTGTTTACGTCGTTGCGATGTCGATTATGATGTTGTTGGCGATGGTGATGGTGATGGGATCGACGCTGTTTGATCAAATGTTTTGGGAATGCGGAGACTTTCTTTTCTGATTAACAGACTTCTGGAAACTTAATTTATTTGCCTTGTTATGGAATCTGTAAATAAACACACACACACATGCATTCGATCTTAACATAAACTCACAGGAGCAACAACGAAGCCGATGAATGAAAAAGAAAAACTTGGAATGCATCAGGCATGCAGTGACAACAATAACAACAACAACAACAACGTCGTCTCCAGACAGACGTTCTGCCTCCTTGAGCTTGGGGCTTTGACCAGTGCCGACAACACGACGTTCTCTCGTTCGTTCGCTCGCTTGCTCGTTCGTACATATAATAATAATAATTTGTTGTTATTACGAGAGGCATTGTTGTTGTTGTTGTTGTCGTCGTTGTGCTGTAGAAGCTCAGTTAAGATGGTAGCATTTGGAGTTGTTTTGTTGTTGTAGTCGTAGTGGGATAATTAACAAGCTCGGAGGTGTTTAAAGCCAACAAACAAAGTGTTTCGAGAGTGGTGTACGATATCGATAGCAGGTCAAATATTGGTGTTCATACTGATATCGAGGCTGGTGCAGATCTTGGTGGGCTTTCGGGTCGTGCCGGGCAGCAGCTGAGAACTGTTTGGACTTCGGCTTAGGCTCCTGCCGATAAGAGGCTCAGGTTTCCGTCGAGAGGATGCCGGGCCAAAGTATCTTGATGCGATTGAGACGACAACACACACACACTCACTCACGATGGAGCTCATGGACCGCTGGCTGGCTGCTCCAATTGCCGGTCTCCAACGGAGGCGGAAGGATTTCAAGGATCGCTTGCGAACGCAATTGCCATGCGAAGACACCGATGCAGGACTTTCGTGTTTCGTCAGAGCATTAAGTGCAGAGTTTACAGAGCATGAAGTCGGTCGCTCCCTCTGACCGACGGGTCCACATAAAACCCGCACTCCACTCGACTCGACACGGCTCGTTTCCATTGCAACTGATGGGCTCGGCAGCTCCGTCAATCAGGTATCGCTTCCCAAGTCCGCAGCACTGGACTCCGATGACCGGGGCCGTGTCCGAAGTTGGAGCAATTAAATGTCCATAAAATGGTCAGTGTAAGTCAGCCCTCAAATTGGTGTCGTTAGGGAAGTCAATAGAGGTCTCGGACAGGCCACAATGCAAGTGTCAATATTTCTTCGGGCCGGCTGGCAGGACATGAGCACCGACGGCAGCAGCTCCAGCAACAACTCCGTCGCTTCTAGGCCGTCAGCCTGTCGAAGAAGGAAAATAATTATTCCCTGTGTTGAGGACACTTCAATTAAAAGTGAAATTTATATCAAAGCTGAAGACAGCGCCGTGAGGTGACCTCAACGACATCGTCGCCGTCGTCGTCCACCTACGACGGAACGTGAAGCAGGTCCTCGGGCCTTCGACGACAGGTCGACGCCGGACAGGCCCAGGCGGCCGACAGATGTCGTCGGCGAAACGAGCCTCGGTCCAAGGAGTCAGTGGCCGTGTCAGTGGCCATGTCTGTGTCCAGGGCAACGGGTCCGAGAGCAGAGAAATTAATTACGGAAGACTTCGACAGGAACGACGAAGACGAGGGCGACCAGGGCGATGGACGGAGAAGGAGGCATGAGTTGGGCAAATAATTGAATGTGTCCAATGAGCACGACCGACGAGCAGCAGCAACAACAACAACACCCACCGCGACAACCACCACACACGAACGGCCGGCGAGGAGCAAAACCAACAAGAGCGAGTTCAACAACAAAAGAAAACACAACCAATGTCGACCCGTGTACAGCACATCCTTCGTGGATTGAGCGATGATCCTTCGGACGATGCGGCCCGATGCGATGCGACGCGACATCCGGGCGGGGGTGTCGGGGTCTCGCCGAGGAATTCATAAAAATCCAATATTATTCGAGGAGCAGCAGAAGGCGCACCCCGAAGCCGAAGACGACGGGCAAGACCAAGACATCTGTTCGCATCCCAACCCATTCCATCGAGCACTTGGTACGTGTTCGTGTGTGGGTCTCCCTTCTCCCCCTCTCTCTCTCTCTCGCTTTGGGTGTGAGTGTTTGTGTGTTATCCATTGTCCTTCTGTCGAGCGACAAATCATAAAACATCGGTTTCACTATCGGTCGATTGGGGGACGCAGCTCGTTTCCAGGTCACAACAGATGCACCCGAGGACCTCGCGCGGACACTTGGGGCTTCTGAGGGAGACGACGGTGTCGTTGTCGGGGAGGGTCGGCGGAGTGTCGGCGAGGGGAGGGCAGGGGTGGGGCCGACGCCACCCCAGTCGATAAATCAACCGATGCCGCGTTTTCCAAACCATTTTCCGGCTCTCCCGCTGCGGCGAAGGATCATCGGAGACTGCCGGACATCCGATGGGATGAGGCGACTCTCGGTTCTTTCCTCTCCTTTTCCGTCCTTTCCTTTCCTTTCCAGCGACACCGCGTAATTGTTTTACCACCTCCCTCCCCCATCCATCCTTCAGTCTCCTCCTCATCCATCCTTCACACTGTCCCCTCCGCCCCCTCCTCGCCAGCTCCACTTGTTGGGCGCCGTTTTTTCGACTCGGATGTGCGATCCTTTGTGTTGACAGGACGAGTGCTCGACGTCGCGACTGCTGCGTCAGCGCCCGCGTCAGTGGCAGCAGCAGCGGCGGCGGCAGCATCGGTGGCAGCATCGTTCGCAGCCATTAATCATTCGGACGACAAATGCTGTGATATTTTTACGAGCGGCCTGTCACCGAGACACGAAACGTCAGCGTCAGCCTCAGCGGCCACACCGACCAGATCAACGCGCCGGATCCCTTTGCCGGGCTCCTCCTCCCGCCTCCTCTCGTCCTTGGCCCCGCCTCCTCCTTCTGCCCGACCATGAGGCGCGACCATGTGCTGCAGGCCCAGTCAGCCTCGATGCGGGTCGTAAACTGCCTCCTCTTGTTGTTGTTGCTGTTGTTGTTGCATCCTCTTCGGTTGTTGGAGCGATTGTTATTACTGTTGTGCTCGTTGTTGCTGCTGTTGCTGCTGTTGTTGTTGTTGCTGTTGATAGTTAACTGGTGCAAAGGCGATAAAACGAATTTATCGCCGACTGGTTACGGTCGAAGGCCCGAACTTTATGGGGACCGGAGGATGGGAGGAGGACAAGAGGAGGCCGAGAGCAATATGAGGGGCTGACACCCGGCCGGGAATCGAATATTTTCAATAATAAACAAATAAACAGCGCGCTCCCCGGCCCCAGCCAGGGCACGGCGCGGACCCGGATGGGGATGGGGATGGATATTTATGCGATGCTGCACTTTGGGGACATCCGAATGTGCCCCCGGGAGTTGATGGCAAGTTCCGAATGCTTTATGGCGCCGCCGCCGCGGCCGTCATTCAATCCGAGGGACTTTCGTCTCGTTGCACTGCGCCGAAAGGATATGCGAGGACCGTTCGCCACGAAAGGGAACAACAACAGCAACAATTCGTGACAACGATACTCTTCCTCTATTGACAATCCTCTCTCCCCATCGCCATCGACAGCGCAGTGCAACCCCCCCTGAGCTTCGGACGAAAACCAACGTCTTGCTGCCCTCGGTCGCCCGTTGCCGGCCCATCATCCCTTACGGGGACCCGGCCGGTCGGTCACTCCTCATCCATCAATGGATTATTCCGACAGCCGCGGCCCCAGCCCGGGGCCGGGTTCGGAGTGCGAACTCCATCCCCGGTCCAATCGCTCGCTCTGTGCATTAATGGGCCCTTTTATTTACTCGACGGACTGCGACGGACGGCGACGACCTCGCCTCGCTCCAGCAGTTTATCGATTCCGGGTGCAGCCCGGATGTGTTGACCAGTGCACCCACCACCCTCGCACCCTCGGCGGTTCTCTGCCTTGAGGTGAAATCCTGCCGTTTGTCCGGGTTCTCTGGCATTTCTCCGTATGGCTCTCCCCGTCTCTCTTTTATCTCGGCATGAGTTCACCAATCCTTTTTAGCCCATGAAGTCCGCCGAAGTCCCCGAGTCATCCGGGCTCCTGTCCCGATGTCGTCGACCCGAGTGGGCCTGGGAGTCGTCGTCCTGGCCAGGGGCGGAGGGAAGGGAAGCAGCAGAGCGAGGTAATGCACGGCGGCAACTCCATTTGGCCAATTTGTAAATGGCCATAATTCACAAGGCGGCAGACGCAAAACACTCGGCGCGCCAAGGAGCGGATTCGAGCCTTCAGAGTTGAGTTATATGTGCATATATTCGGTGATATATTCGACCGCAGAGCTGGAGAAGAACGGGACCGGTCTTCGCCTCCCAAGGACACCAACCGGCCAACCGACACCGGCCAGCCGGGCGTCAAGTGACGACAACAGTTGCTGCTGTTGCAGGAAATTCAATTGCAAACCCTTCAGCGCCGACGGCCAATGGACGACCGACTTTTTGCGGGCGATAAATTAAAAACTCCAGACCCATTGTGGCAAGCGATGCGATATGAATCAAGTGCCACGTGTCCACGGCCAAATGCGACGTCTGCCTCCCTCACCTCTTGGCCTGTCCACGTCTCTCCCTCTTTCTTGAGCCACTTCTGGCAGGAGCACCATATGCGCCGATTGCCACAGTTTAATTTAAGTTCCTGAGGCGGCGAGGGACTTATCGCCGGCAGACATCGACCGGGATCGGGACCGGGACCGAGACCGAGACCGACACCGAGTTCGTCGACGCGACGTTGGAGGCGGTGACACATCTCGTTAAACCGCAACCAGGACCGCGACCACAACGGTAACTGGTAACGGCCCGGCCCGCGGTGCCGATTCGCCTCGCCGATAACCGATCGCACCCCGATCCTGCACTGGCCGCGTCTCGTCCTCGTTCGCATTCGCGTTCCATCAGCACATCTGTGCCCTCCGACAGCAGTCGGGCGCAGGATCGGCGAGGACCAGGAGGAGGATCGGAGGGCCCTCGGAGCGGCGCACAATCGGCGCAATCAGCGAAATAGCGTGAAAATAAGGGCTGCTCCCTTTTTTCGAGGGTTCCGCGCCCCGTCGCCCCGACTCCTCAAATCGGCCCAAATTTAATATTTTCCTCCTTCATCAACTCGGTTCGGCTGGCTTTGGGTTCGAGTTTGCATTTCGCGAGGTTCCCTCGGCGCCCGGACCGCCGCAGATCCGAAATTAAGATCAGCAGCTCCTCTTCTTTATCTCACAATGAGCGTGCTGATGATCGGGCATCGCCGGCATATGGAGGCGAGCGTGCAGGTAGGCCAGTCCAGGGAGCAGGAGGAGACCGTCTGCTGCCATCGCCTGCCTTATGTTTGATTTGCGAAGCGTGACACATGGCCACGAGGGCACCTCCCGGACGCGGGGGCCGGGGCGGGACCTGCTGGCCATTAATCAATCCGAATTAAGGCGCTAATTGTACTGTTATTCAAATGGAACTGAAGAACGAGCCCAAGCGACCGGTGACAATTCGGCTGATTGGTCCAAGGAGGTCTGGACTCTGGACCCGGCACACGGAGAATACACCCATTGTCCTTCCTCCCCCGTCCTCCCTCTCTCCCCTTCTCCCGCTCTCCTCAATACAGATGGGGACGGAATCTGACCCGAACGAACTCCTGTCCGCTCGTAAATCCCTCGCAGACATTTGACGCGGGCTTCAGAAACAACACGGAAACCGGAGCCGCATCCGATCCAGTAGACTCGAATCGGCCGATCGGTGGCCGATCGACGGCACCCTCGTCGGCGATCGGCAGGTGTGAAGTGCGGCCAATGGATTTCCATATTCGGCGCACGGGTCACGCATGGTCAGCACGCGGCAGCCAAATCACGTTCGCCCAGGGACGACGGGCCAGCTGCGTCAACGACCGAGTGAATGGATGAATGAATGACTGACTGAATGCGAGGCCTCAAATGGCTAATTTTGACGTTTGATTTTCGATCGCTCGACTGACCGACCACGCTGATCGAAGGTCCGATCGTAGACACACAAAGAGCAGCCAGGCCGGGCCGGGCCGAGTCGAGCTCAATCAGGATCATTTGCGAGTGAATGGATCAGGGAAATATGGAAATGCGAGCCCAGGACTGGCCGAGGATTCGCCTGGAGTGCCCGACATTCGCCCGATGGACCGCATTCTGTCCGAGTGGCAGCTGCTGATGGATCGACGGATGGTTGGATTGTTTGGGTGGATGCTTCGTAGCCAGCGTCGTCGTGGTCGATGGTTTGGCGTGTGGGTCCGAGTCGAGTCGAGCGCACTCGCGATTTTGACACCCCGCGCCTGGTTTTCGCGTCCAGGTGAGATTCCTCGGAGGTCCCTCGAACGACCCGCCCCGGCAGGTGACCCTGAGCACACACGCACACGCAAACACACACACCCCGACCGCAGTCGCCGCAGACAGCGAAAGCAATTAGTTGACCAGACAACAACAATGACGGCCACGATTGCCCATCTCTGCGGCCGCAATTACAAAAACAACTAGAGGGAAAATTAGTCAGCCACCAAAGTCGGCGGCATCAAAGCGCACGAGCGCGGCCTAACTAGGGACCTGGCCCTGGTCCTGGTCGTGGTCCTGGTCCATCCTGCGCTGACCTGGCCGGGGTCCTGCCCAGTGTTGTTTGCCTTGGTTATCGCACGCGATCGTGTTTGCGATCGGCGTTCGACGTCTGAGTGCGGCGAGGCCGCGCCGGCTCCTTGTTTGGCCCCCGCCCTCCGCCGCCGCCGTGCCCTGCCGTGCCGTGACTTGCAGACTGCCGCCGGATCGATGCGGGTCGCGCGATCGGCCCGCGGCCCGCGAACAGGTTGCCCGGGTCCTGGTTCCACTTGTCTCGCTCTGTCCCTCCCTCTGGTGTTCTCGTGCTCTGGACAAACTGCGATAAAAGTCGGTTGATAACGGCGTCGTGTTTTCGGCGCTTTCTTTCTTTCCCTTCCACTCGGTCGGATTCTCGGAAGTCCTGATGGATTTTTCGAAATTGTTTAATTGCGTGCAATCGCCGATGGCTTATCGCTCCCGAGTGGAAGCACAAATATTGACGCCTCCCAATTGCACGGCGGCGGCGCGGCGTGGCGGGAGGAGGAGGCCGTCGTGGGAGTGGAAGGGACTGGGGCGATTCGGGATTGAATCGAGTTCCCTCGTCAATGATCCCTCCGTCGCTTTGGAGGGCCCCAGATGCCAATCAATGCCCCGTCCCCCAACCAACCGTCCTCGGGTCCAGTCGAGTCGAGTCGAGTCGGTCCTAATATCGAGTGAACCCTCCCGAATTCCCCGACGGATGCCCCAAATCGGAAGCGGACTCCTTCCTATTAGGGCAAGGAAGGAGTCAAATTCAGTCGGCAAATCCCCCGCCGAAGTGGGTCAGGCTCCATTGGGCACCCAATTGTCCTGCTCCCCGGCACCCGGCCGAAGCAATTAAGTGCTTCGAGTGGATCGGCGGCCCCGCTCCCGTCGAGCGTTTGGGGGAATTCGAACCAGTTGCCGAACGTAATTGCGAGCACAGCAGCGAAGGGGTTGGCTCGGGTAGGGGGACGGGGCTGAGACACCTCTCGAACTGAAGCTGGAAACTAATTTCTAAGAATACCGAGGCGAAGTGGCGAAAGTTCCCCTCGGCAAATATAACTCCCGCTCCAATTGGGAAATCAGGCACGCCGACACCGACGGCGACGACGACGCCAGACCGCCCCGCAGAAGGGGTAATTAAAATTGCAACAACGGCAGCTCTGGCCACGCACTGGCGGTGGTGAGGGCGGGGCCCGGCGTCCGTTGAATCGTCCGACGCCTAGAAATTCCATATTTCGCTCTCTCACTCTCACGCTCTCTCGGCGATCCAACCTTCTTCTGGCACTTCTCCTCATTCTATTTAGGAATCCGCAAGTCACTAGCTGAAACTTGGTCCTACTCGGCTGCTACCCGGTCCCGCCCCTGTCAAGGACGAGCAGCTCGCGGCGCCGTGGCTTCATTGTCAGAGGAATAAGTTTTTGTTGCTGTTTGTGTTTCGGAACAAAGTCAACAGCAGTGCCTCCTGCCACGGTGTCCTTTGCCGGAGCCCCTCCTCGACGAAGTACGACTCGGCCAAGAGGAGGGCAGACGGGCGGCAAAAAACGGGGCCACTCCGTGCGATGCACTGCAAAGACATCGGAAGGCGAGGAATCGAGCTGAGCTGAACCGGAGGAAGTCAGCACTTTTTGCCCTGCTGCCATGAATATCCTTTTTCAATTTGCTTTAAGCTCCTGCTGTTGCCGTCGTGTTTTTGCTGTCCGGTCGAGAGATACGAGTTTATGAATTAAATTACGAAATCCGCTCCAAGAAAGCGTGTCCTGCGTAGCAGCGCCTCCTGTTTATGGATAAGTTAGACACACACACTCATACACACCCAGGAACGAAGGAACTCCGAAGCTAAGCAAGGGAACTTCTGCGTCGGCCTGGGAGCCCCGGGCGATGTCATCCCAAAGAGTTTCAAACGAGCATTTTCATGAATATTCCGCAAGGACTTGAGTCCTCCGCACTGCCTTTGAGCGCGAAGCCAGTCTTCCTACGAAGCTCCCGAGGCATCTCCAAACTCCGAACTCATCCACCACATTTAGCTTGTTGTAATTTTCTATCGTGGATCCATCTACAAGTTGGGTTTTATTGATTGAATGTCGTCTTCGGAAAGCCCTCGAACCAGCAACGGATGGAGGGACAAGGCCCGGAATTGTGTTCATAACTGGGTCTAAGAACCGTGAGAGTTGCCAACAAACGCCTGCCAATCCAGTCGACAAAACGCGACGGACAGACAGACGCAGTCACGAGCGGCCAGACAGTCGGCGACTCAGTCAGTCGAAGAGGCATGCAGGCGGCTATGTGTAAATGCTGGTCGACGAATATTCCAGCCATCGTTCGAGGCATGTCTTCTGGGCACAAAGCGCCTGCACGATGCATTCCGAAGCCGGGTCAAAGGGTGGAGGGCGACGGTCGGACCACAGGGGTCTTCGAAGCTCAAGCATATCGACTCCCCGCCTCCAGGCAGGGCCTTCATCACGTGCCACTCTTTTTGACGCCTTCGACAGGGATCGCATTTCGAGGTCCTCTCCGTCCCCAGACTTCGACTTCGACTTCGACCCCAACCCCGATCGCTCGACGACAAATTGTGCTATTGCTGGAGGGGTCGGGGCCACGCATTTAGCAGGGACTCCGGTCCGGGTCTACGGCGTTTAATTAAGTCGCCGCAGCGTCGAGTCCTGCGAGTGGTGTCAAAGGACACGACCTCGCGCACCCGGTGTCCAGCGCTGCTGGCAGTCGAGCTGTCAAGGTGCTTCTCGAGTGGCCTGCGGAACCCGAGCCCGAGCCCGAGCCCGAGGTCGACCCGGAGCAGCCGCCGACTTCCTGGAGCAGCACACGACACTGCGCCGGCCGGCGGCGGTGTCGGGTTACGCGGAGATGTCCTCGGGTCGTGTCCTGTCGCCCGGGGTCGGGGGTGTCAAACGGTTTTCGTTTTCGTCGCTGTCGATTCGGAAGCGAACGAGGAAACGAAGACAGCAACAGCAATCGACTTGAGCTCCTGCGTGCAGCAGAGAACGCAGAGAGGGATCAGGCAGGATTTCCTCGGCACTGGTCACAGAGCTCTTCGACGAGAGCTCTTCGAGGAGATGACAAAGTCCACGATGGCAACCCAACCCCTTCAATTGCGAACTAGAGCAGCAGCAGCAGAACGTCGTCAACTGAGCTCCAGTTAATCCTGTAGGAAGACGACGATTCGACTCGATAGCCGACCCTTCGCCCAATAAGTCATCTCTCGGCCGCTCCGGGAGCCTCTTTGCCGGTCCATTAAGCCACCGAGTCGCCGTAAATCATGATCGAGCCGTGCCAGGACCTCCGCGAGCTCGCCCTCGCATGACGAATGGCCGCCATTAATAAGCGGTGACGGCGGCTCCCGCTCCAGCGACAGCCGGCAGGTTTCGCGACCGTCGCCCTCGAGCCAGCGGACACGGCCGTGAAATTAGTCAACGAAATCCCCACAAATCTCCGTCCCTCCGGCTCTCTGCTGGCCCCGTCAGTCCGTCGGTCTGTGCGAAGAGTTGTGTCAATGTGTCAATTTTATTGTCTTCGATTTCTCATTCACAGCCGGCCCCGCGCCGGTTGCGGGAATCCTAATGCAAACGCGCCCCTCCCCCAGGTTCCGATGTCCTGTTGTAGGGATTTATTTCGGGGCGACGGCCTTCACCAGAGCCCTCCAAGTGACCCACTCCGTTCAAGGGCTCGTGGTTCGAGTGGCCCTCGCTGTCTTTGTGTGTGTATTGGACACATGTTTGTCGTCAGTCGACTGTCCCGAGTCGAGTCGGGCCGCACCTCGCCGCGCTGGGCCCGACGCGCATCGATAAATCTCCTGTCGGAAGCCGCGTCCCGTCTGTGTCAACAAAGTCCGCGTCCGCATCACCCGCGCCCCGCCACGGACCCCGCCACACCGGGTCGACGCGCAGCTGATCCGGGGTCCTCGAGGTGCCCGACCCGACCCGACCCGAATCGGCGCGCCGTAGACGCATAAATTATGTGATTTCCCCGTCTTGCGTGACGCCGCCGTCGTCGTCGTCCTGGCAGCGCGTCTAATCCGGCCGAGATTTCCTATCGGTGCACCTCGTGCCAGGCGATTACTTGTTACGCGTGTTTGTTCAGACTCCGTCGGGCTGGCGATGGTCCACTTGGCCTCCTGAAAAAGGATACCGCCTGCAGCTTGCACTAATTTCCCCGCTCCTCCTCGGTCCTGTGCACGGACCGAGTTAAATTTAGTCACTGGCTGTCAGCAAATTAAATTTACGGACCCCGAGATTCTCCTCCAGACGCTCCAGGTTCTGCCGCCTGAAGATGCAGCAGATGTTCCTCGCCCAGCCGCGTGTTGCTCCGTCGAAAATTAGATGCATTTGGGAGTAATTGGAAAGTGTTCACACTTCAGGCCAAGGGTTGCGAAGGGCGGGGGAAGCAAGGATCGAGATTCTGGTGAAGTTTTCAGTTACTTCTTCACGAGATTCAGAGATTCAATTCATTAAGACGGTAGAATGACAGAGAAATCTTCGTATTTCAAGCTGAGTTCTCGAGATATCTGCCTTAGGGCATCAAAAATTGTACTTCATTTTATTTGAAAAATAATTATAATTAAATTATGGGCATATTTGAACGACACATCTCTACGCAATCTTCGAATTCTTCGCACTCCGAAAGGATGTCTAGTGGCACAAAGGAGAAGATTTCATCAACGATAACGACAAGTCTTTTTTATTTCCCACTCGGCGTCCTCTCTATCTCTCTCTCCCTCCAGCTGTGTCTCCTTAATTAAATCGGCAGTAATGATCATTGAAATGCTTTGAAGTCAATAAAAGCCACAGGACGATGTTTATCAAAGAGCTGTATAAACCGGAGGACATCGGCGCCCGGCCCTTCTCCCTCGCCCGCTCACCAGCCAGGTAAATCCTTGTCAAATAACATTAGCTTGCATAAACATTTAATAGCTTTCCCAAACGAATTAGAGTATATTTCCAGCACGAAAGCGATCAATAATGCAACAAAAACAGCCAAAGCCAGAGTCATAATGGACGAATATAGCAACAACAACAACAACAACGATGGGACAATAACAAGTACGAAAGAACAACGACTGCGAGGCAACAACAAAATGGCTATGGCAACAGAAATGACAAGAATAACAACAAGAATTTAAATAAACAAGTTACCCGAATGTCCTGGCCAAAGGACACCAAGCACGCCATTTGGAAATTAAGTTGTCGCCCGACGACATGTGTGACAAAATAACTTTGTAATAAATTTTATCACACGAGCAGCGACCAGTTAGAGAGAGCGGGAGAGATGGCGAGAAAGTGATAAAGACGGAATGTGTGTGATAAAGAGAGAAAGATGACATCGGATTTTTAATGCAGCTGTAAAGCTTTCAGAAAGTCTTCACAAATAGCTCATGTGAATCCTTCGCAAGGACATCTATTTCTCAGGGTGACAATGAAGTCCCTCCGGCCAAGGGCTCGAAGGCGAGCTTTTGTTAGGACTCCATATGGGCTCAAAGTGTGGAGCAGCGGCCAACCTCCGAGTTCTTTCCGGCAGGAGGCAGCCAAGAGTTGGGTTCGTTGTCCATGGAGTTGTTTCAGCTCCAGAAGTGGAGACGACCACCAGTCAACACCTCGCCCGGAGTCTCCGGCCCCGTCCGATCTCCGCCTGCGACTCCCCTCATCAATCATGCGGCATTAGAATCACACACCGCACCTCGGACGGACGGACTGTTGGAGGGACCACGATTAATTGTCTTCTCAACCCGTCCGAGTCCACTGTGGCCGGGGCCGGACCGACCGGTCGATGTGGGAGTCGGCGCGGGAGCCGGGGCGAGGCGAGGCGGGATGGGCACGAAGGAAGCCCGCCCTTCAATTGACACATTTCCTCGCGGCCGAGATCGCCGAGGCGCTCTGCTAATTATCACGTGTCAAGGCGATAATTAATCAACCTCCCGGCATCAAATGAGCCGCTCGTCGCTCGCCGCAGCTCCTCCCACCGCCGCCCCGGTCGGCCGGGCGGGCGGAAGAGGAACCGATTTCGGTATTTCACAAGAACAACGTCGGGCCACCGCCGGCACTTGCACTTGCGCTGCATACAAATGAGTGCAGGGACGGTGGTCGCGAGGGCAGGGCCGAAGCCGGAGACACAGACGGAGCCGGAGCCGCCGCCTCCAACGAGCCCCGGCGACCGGACGACGGCGGATGTGGCAGCGAGACCGGGACCGGGACCCGTGAGAGACGGCGCAGTGACACAGAAAACATCGGCTCGAGTGGGAGGCAGGAAACATAATTAATACCAACGCACAGTGGGCCGAAGACGCGGGCGAGGAGCCGAGTCAATCGTCAATATCGAATCGAAGTGACTGGGAAATTCATCGCGAGCTCGATTTCGTTGCCAGGTCCCACTGTGCTCCATGCTCAGGCGTCGATGCCGATCTGCTCGATTTCGGCTCCCCGAGGGCGGCGGAAGAAACCGCCAGGTCCCACCAGACACCAGTCACCAGTCGTCAGCCCGGTCCCCTTGGTCTGCACCTCGTCTCTCGTTGATTTTTGCGTAGACGTGAGTGTCCACCTTCCATTCCCCCCGGTCCATCCGTCCGTCCGTCCGTCCGTCCGTCCTAGCGTGGTTCATTCATGAAAGCATCAGCGACAACGACCACGACAACTGCGTAGTTGGAGCCGCGGCCCGAAGTTGGCGTCGCCGAGGCAGCCGCGAGGCGACGGCGCACGCCTGCGCACTCCACGTTGCACGAGCCAGGAGTCCGTCCGACGTTAGCGAGGGACCCGGTGTTGCCCCCTCTCACTCCCTCACTTCCCCTCTCTTTCTCTCACCTGTGGGGTGCGACGCGACGCGACGGTTTGTCTCAAGTTCGAACCGCAGGCTGCGCACATGGCTCAAGACACAACAACATAAACACCGGCGACGACGACGAAGACTTCGGAACACCAACAACCAACAATCATGGTGGCGAGACCTCGCCGCCGCGCGCCTTCGCAGCTGGAGCGGCGCATTTGCGGTGGCGAACGCCGTCTGCCTCCGGCACCCTCCTGTCGGGCGCGCCTGCACCCCGGGACCGCCGCCGCCGTCGCCGATTATGCTTTGCGAAATAGAAATCATTCATGCGCCGATGAGTCACCAGCGCTCGTCCAGCAACCAATCAGCAGCCGTCCGTCCATCCGTCCGTCCGTTCATCCGTCCGTCTGCCACTTCCTTCGCTCATTCATTCATCCGTCCGTCCATCCATCAAGTTCCAACGCACCTCGCGACACTCGCGGCAGTCAATGGATGGCGTGGATGGAGCGACCGGACTGGGAGCCGCACCGAGGCTGTGGGGGAAACGTGGCAACGCCGCCTTTATGAATGGAGCGCGGAGGTGGCGCGCAAATTCGAATTCAGAATCGAGTTTCGTTTGGAACGACTCGGCTTCCCCGGTCCCGGCCGCTCGACGCCTCCCCGCTGGCGAGTGGCCCCGTAGTAAGCGGGACATGCCCAGCATAAGCGAGTAGGTTGGACCCGCTGTCCCCCTCCACACCTTCCACCCAAACGCCAAACGCCAAACCCAAGCACGTTGGGGCTCAGAGTCGATTTCAATTGGAAAAATAAACAACTTTGGATTTCATTCATAAAACCGAAGCATAGACGGCGGAAGGCGGCGGATGGACAGACAGATGGAGCGGAGGGGAGGTGGGAGGCCCTGCTGGGGATTTCCTATTCATGTCGCAGAGAGTGAGTGACAAGTACAAAAGCTGGAATCGCTGGAATCGCTTGTTCAATTGATTCTGGACACTGGGGGGAGCCGATGGTGAGGTATTGTCTACCGCGGAATCACTAAACGGCGATTGCCAATCGATGAGCTCTTCAATTGGGCGAACTGTCAGCCGAAGTCAATGGACGTTGGGCCCTCTCCGTACCTCCGATGCGATTGCTTTCGGAGCAATTTCCCTATACCCAGCACACACGTAGTTCATATGAAGGACTTGTTTGGGTGTGTGCCTCGTGTTTTAAATGACCTGGGCATCGCGGCCCCCGCCCACCGATCCCTGATCCCATGCCCTGATCCGCATGGTTATCATATCGTTTTAAGTGCAGCCCAACGAAACCGCCCGAATTCAACTCGAGCGAGTGCATCGCGGAAGCACGGATCGATGCGCCGCGGGGTGTAAAATTGGTCGAAATAATTTATGGCTCGCGCTGGGCATAACAGTTCAATAAACGCGAAATGAAAGGGCCTTTGATGCATTTAGGCGTAGTTGCATCGCAACCGCATCGCAATGAGCCCGGAATTCCAGCGCCGGCCCGAGCCAGTGGCTTGGAAAGGGCCGCAGAGGGAAACCATCGGGGGCGAATTGAAAAATCCGATCGGAAATTGCAGCACGACCTACTCGAATTTAGTTTTAATTAAAAGTTTTCATCTCCAGAATCGAGCCGGATTTTTATCACATGAATGTTGCAAAATTGCGATTGGATTGGATTGGATAATTAAAAGGCAGTCCAGGCACGAATCCTGTTAACGAGAGCCTGGAGTAGGAAAACCTCTCGGAGTTTCCTCAGTGTAGGAGAATGGGTTTGATTCGACGTATGATTTCGGCATGGTGTGAAGTACACTGGAAAAAAGCAACCTCCTCGCCCCGTCCCCCCCTTGGAGAGTTGACGAAAACATATCGCTCTCGCCCTGGGTGGCCGCCCGACCCCGCGCTGACCCCATGGGAACCCGAGTCCAAAACGAAAACCAAAAGCAAACAAACTGTTGTCAACCGTGAACCGTAAAACATCAAAGAGCCCCCTAAGGAGGGCCGGGGCAGGGACAGGCGGGTCCCCAACGACCAACGGCCAACAATAAAACAACAACCAGAACAACGAATTGAGACACAAAGATGTTGAGACAAAGTTAACAAGCCTAAAACAGCAACACCGAAAACACGGCCCGAAAGCGACCACGCCACGAACGAGGCCATAAAAAATGGTACCGGCCAACGCCATCGGTCGCTCGGTCGGTCGGTGTGGCCGGCCGCAGGACCACCTCGATTAATTCACTCCGTCACCTACACCAGCGCCGCCCGGGCCCGTCGGCCGAACCGCGCAACCTCGACCGGCCGAGGCCAAGATCGAGTCCGGTCGTAATTCGTAATTCCTTCGCCTGCCGTGGGAGCGAGGCTGGTGTCGGATTAAAGGGCACACGGGCAGGTCCCTCGAGCTGCCACCGATGCCGCCGATGCCGCCGCCGTCGTGTGTAGTTGTTGTTGTTGTTGTGAGGGCAGCATCTGATACCAGCCGGACCTGGCCGAGACAGGCCCGAACGAGCCTTATTAACGCGGCGATTTACCGCGCGTCGCCTTTTATCGCTTTAATGGGACCAAACACGCATTTCTTAAACGAGCCGCCGCCGTCCCCGGTCGCTCGTCTCGCTCTCCCTCCTCCGGCCGCATCGGTGCATCGTTGCATCGTGCGATCGCGGTCCATCCACGGCTCGTCCGAGTCGCTCGAGACCGCGGTGTGTGGCTCGAAATTTACACCTTTTACGGCGTCCGTCGTTCGTCGTCCGGCGTCCGGCGCAGCTCGGCGTATCATAATTTTCTCTTAATTCAATTAGGCGTCGGCGCAAGAGTTACGGACAAGTTGGTGTCACTTGGACCCGCCGCCAGCAGCGACCAGCGAGGAGTGCGGCGCGAGGCGAGAGGAGCCTAATAAGCCGGGAAGCTCTCCACGAGAGCCGATGATAAATGCTCCGCCTCGCTCTCTCTCCCTAGATCCCTGCGTTGGGCCGGCTCCCTTCCCAGCATAGAGTCCGCGTCGGTCACCTACGTCGGCCAGGTTGGATGGTCAGCAGTTCCCTCTCCCCTGGCCGGACCGCTTGAGGTTTGTTTTATGGCTCGCATCAGTCTTCGTCCCCGGCCGAATGAAGACATTAAAAAATGCCCGACGAAATCCGAGCGGACGGCGCTCCGTCTGGAGATGGCCCGGAATTTGTCACCGCTTCCAGGGTTGCCGCGGCCTCGTCACGGACCGAGCCGGACCGGACGAAATTTCGCCGTCGCCTGCGTTTTATGGCTCCTCGTAAGCAGCCGGTGGACGGGCAGGGGACGTGGGAAGCAAAGTGAGTGGCTTACGCTGCGCTGGAGGGACGGGATTTTTTTATGGTCATGAAGTGGTCACATTCTAAATCGCAGATTTTCGTCAGGCTCCTCGCCTCTGCAGCACGTCTCCTACGAATCCTCCACACTCGGCGTTGGCGAATCGCAGACGGCTTCGGAATTTACGAGTCGAAAATGGGTTTCGATCGTGGTACTCTGCGGACTTCCCTGACGATGGCAAGCCAGAGCTTGGGCCTCGACCCACAGTCGTCGAAGGCGAAGGCAAAGGCGTCATCGGGTCCTGGAAGCCAGGCGCGATGGCCGAGCGATCTTATCTGCTGTTTATGACAAACAATAGATCGAATCAGCGGGATTAAAGGCTGAGCGAGCGATACCGGGAAAGGGGCCGGGAACGGGAACGGGAAAGGAAAGGGAAAGGAAGGGGAATCCGGCCCGAGGAAGGAATGGTAGAGGGGAGTGCGGAGGAAGGGCAAAGAGGTCTAATTGTGATTGAACACCGCCGCCAGGAGGAAAACGTCTTATCCGCAGCCGCCCATGGAACAAACCTTTTGCGAATCATCGCCGAAACAAAGCGGGCGAAAATCGCACGGAAAACAAAAGTGAAAACCTCGGCCGGCGGCGGGGGCAGGGAAGGCAGCCGAATGTCCGGCAAAGAGTTGCAGGAAATGCAAAATTATCGACTGTAGGTAGTCGCGCTGAAGGACTTCCTCGCCGGATCGTTGCTGCCGGCCACCGACTTAAGCCGCTGCTCGCATTGTTGCGGACAGGTCCAGGCCCAGGGTCGGAGGACCAGAGCTGAATTTCCACTCAAGAGAATTTCGTGCGCTTTCGGATTAGGATCCTCTGGCTCGGTTTCTGCCAGGTCTGCGTCCCGCTCCGTCCCGTCCCCAGGCCAGGCCATGGCCTGCCTCCCCCGTCCATTGTCATTCTGATTTTCACAAATATTTGCCGCATATTTCGAACCGAGAAGAGGACTTAATAGAAATTGAGAGAACGGAGATAACAACGAGCCAGAGGTCAAGCCATGCCCTCCCTCCCTCTCTCTCTCTCTCTCTCTCTCTTTTGCTCGTCTCCGCACTCGTTTGTCTCCCTTGCTCTCCGGCCCATCTGTGTCTGCGAAATCCTTTGGACAATATTTCATATTTCGTACGATTGTGCAGCAATGATTAAAGGATTAGACTCAAAATTTCCACAACAGCCCGAGGGAGGAGGACCCGAATGTAGTTAGTTGGTGACTGATAGAGATAGAGACACTGAGAGAGACAGAGAGAGAGGGACGGAGAAAGACCGGTAATTCGGTAGAAAGGATTCCTTGTCCGAGTTGGTGAGAAATGCTTTGAAAAGAAAAGTGAAAATATTCTCATGAAGCAATTTGACCCTGATTACTATGGATGCCACAGACAGACATCTATTCGGACAGATATAAGACAGAAATTGACATGCAACAATTTTCCAATAGCATGCGTTTATCCCGTTCAAAAGGACACTCGAAGAATTTATGGAAACCCCTCGGATTCCGGCTCGATTCCGAATGCCAATAATGGGGTTGTGGGCAGAGACCACAATGCTGTCCAAGTGAGCCCCAGAGGAGAGGAATCCCATTCGGAGGACTTTGGGAAATTCCTATGTGAGGAGGCTGTAAGTGGTTCTCGCTCGAATACCTATTTTGGACCCAACTCCACAACCCACCTCGGGCATTGCACCGGCTCCGTATCAGCGACAAGACCCGACCCGACCCGACCAACGGATTAAGTCGAGACCACCTCTCGAAAGGCTGGGTCGGTCGGAGACCCCCGGCCAAGTCGCTGCTGCAACGACAATTACGAGCTTGCCAAATCAAATGCCCCAGCCTGAAGGACAAATAATCCAATTTCAACTCTGACCGCAGATCACCCGACCGAACGCCGACGAGACCCAGGAAACGGGGAAACCACTGACAGCGAGAAGCCGAAGCCGAAGCCAAAGCCAAATCCAACCAACCCAAACCGAACCGAGCCAGAGCTGGAATTGTCACAGAATTTCAATCATCATTCAAAATTAAAAATTCCCAAGTCCAGAGCGAGGCGGCGATGGATGGGCGTGGGGACCAGGAGGAAGAGGAGGTGGAGAGGACGAGGGTGGCCAAAACCACTGGCGCACGAGTGATTTTCGCCCGACGGACTCTTGTCGCTGACGAGGGCTGGCGTCATCCGAGGACTATTTGCGTTCTGGGCCATCGAGTGGAGGCGAGAGCCTCGGAATCGGGGCGAAATCCAGAGCCGAGAGTTTGTGGTCAGCAGCGCAGAGACAGCTGCGTCGCCGGATGGATGGACGACCAACCGTCCGACCGTCCGACCGTCGATCGATCCTCCCGTCCCCTCCGGGAACAATTTAACGCTTGATTACGACACTCGCCCCCAGCCGGCGACCGCAGCCACAGCTGGAACTGGAGCGGGGCCGGGGCCATGGCAGAAGTTGGAGTTTGGGGCTCCCGAGTCCGAGTCCAACGGAATCAGAGAACGGGGCTGAAAGGTTGGATCCACTTCGCCGCGGATTGAACGAGACTGGGCTTTGCATTTCGAAGCGTTTCTCACACTTGTGACGAAATCCTCCAACGCGCACCGCCGACAACAGTCAGTGACAACAGCAACAACAATGTGTACAACAACAACAGCAATCCCAACAACACGGCAAGCAAACATGCGATGGTGATCAAATCATTGTGCGGCCGAAGCCATGAATGACACGATTTTCCGACTCAAATCCGAGGTTCTCAAAGAGCCCTCCACCGCTCCACAATGCCCAGTTCAATCGTAGTTGTTCTTGTCACTCTGTTGTTGTTGTATTTGTTGCTGCCGGTGCTGCTGCTGCTGCTGCTGCCGCTGTTTCTGGTGCTAATCCGACGCATGCGTTTCACCGCACATCGCCCTCCCGCAGCCGCCGGGGCAGCCGCCGAAACTGCATCTCATGGTGCCCGGACCACGCGGGCAGGTGGCCTGGGAACACGGCCGGTTGCGGCATTTTCTGCTCCGGTTTTCACGCTTTTGTCCCAGGCATCACTGGCGACAGAGGCAGCACCGAGGCAGCATCGTGTGAATGTCTTCATTCGTGTGGGCGCTCGTCATGACACTTTGACGACCATTTAATTCCATCCCATCGCCTCGGCTCCGGAATTTGGCTTTGGCATCTCCTTCTG
This sequence comes from Coelopa pilipes, assembly GCA_947389925.1. Taxonomy (NCBI): domain Eukaryota; kingdom Metazoa; phylum Arthropoda; class Insecta; order Diptera; family Coelopidae; genus Coelopa; species Coelopa pilipes. The sequence goes on along the minus strand of OX376699.1, from coordinate 26,206,394 downwards.
ACCCATGGACCCCCCCACGTTATTGTTGTTGTTCGTCTACTTCTTCTTCTTCTTCTTCTTCTCCAGTTGGCCTTTCTCCTCGGAATCATATCAAAATAGTCTCATGTCTAAGCTTTTCTCAATTTGTTCTCGCGAGGTTCGGTGGGAACGCATTAGCATGACGTCCACAAAACGAAAACCCCACATTGACCACAGCAGCACCAACAATAGCAGCAACAACAACAATAGTATTCACAACAATGACAGCAACAACAATACTAATAACAACAATAATATTAAGAATAACAATAACAACAACGGTAGTCAAAAGTTATGATGAAAATATTTGGACTTTTATTGGACGCATTTGCTCTTGCAGTTGTTGGTCTTTTCCATGTTATTGTTGCTGGTGTTGTTGTAGTTTTTGTTGCGCGATCAAAATGGACCCCAGTGGGTCCGAGGAGAGCGGAGAAAGCTTCTGGGCAGCGAGCGTATAAAGCGTGGAACGGGCCCAGGTTCCCACGTTTCCCCATCATCCGGCGGATTTCAAATGGGATTCCGATGATTTCATTAGAAGGCGAAATGGAACCACCTGTGGAGCGCGTGGAGGGGGGAGACAGTTCCAAAAGTATATCGATTCGAAGAAGTCTTCAGGACTCCGGAGGACCTGAGCAACTGTAGCGGTTCGGCCATCGCCTCGAAGGCACCTGAGCCATTGAGCTAATTATGCAAATTCTCGATGGGAGAATTCACTCCACTAGGCAGAGGGCAGACAGACAGACAGACAGTCGGTCTGTTGGACGGTCGGAGGGAGCGCCTGGAAACGGGAAACAATGGCCCGACAGGAGACAATCCGCCGAGTGTGTCCTTTGATCTGCTTAGACGGAGGCCCGGGACGCGTCCACGAGTCGACCAATCTGATTTCCAGCTCCTGCGTAAGCGGCTTGGGCGGCTATTGAGCGTATTTAGAGCAATTATTCGCAGGCTGGGCTCGGATTAGATGACGACAACAGCGAGGAAAGAGAAAGAGCAAGAGAGAGCGAACGACGCACGCAGTTGATTCGGAAACAATCGGACCAATCTGCGGCAGCTGACAGAGCAGGGACGAGGGAACGAGAGACAATCCTTTAGGCTTTTGATCTGCCCAGTGAAGCGGCGGAAGGAGCGGGCGAGAGCGAATAGAACGAGAGCGGTAATTAGTGGCCTAGGGTAATCTATGCAAATGACGGACCAACCAACTTGTTGGTCGAGGACTAGAGGACGAGAGAACGGAAGACGGACCTCGTGGAAACAAAGCCATCGAGCCTCGAGGGTCGGCGGACCGATCGTTGCACTAATTTGATGAAATACGGCGCAATCCTTTGGTCCTTTGATCTGCTTAGAGGAGCGGACATCTTCAAGGAGCGACTGCCAAGGAGCAGCCTGGACCAAGCAGAGTCCGGAGCGATTGTTGAAACAAAGAGACCGCTGATGGGACAATGGACATGGCGATCCTCGATTTGAAACAATAAAACGAAAGCGATCCTCAATGGGATCAAGCGGGACCACAACAATAACAACGACAGCCCTCACAGCAACTGTGCCCTGATTTCGCTGGCAATCCGATCAGAGCGAATGTGTTTCCAAAATAATTCGATCAGCTAGGAGTGAGCTCCGACCCTGCGACAATTGCTGGGCTCTCGGGCGGCGGCGACAGCGACGGCCCGGGTGCGCGAAGCCTCTCTGAGCAGGATTATCCAGTGTGCGTGATCGCCGGCGCACGCAACCCGGACGCCACAAAGAGACCCAGGACAATCATCCGAACCTGCTCTAATTGTTTTCGGGACTTCGCCTCGCCTCGCAATGCTTTGCTTTGGTTTGTTTCAGTTTAGGCTCGATCGCCAACTCTCGGTCCTCGGTCGATGGCCCTCTGTCGTTGGTGTTTAATTTGTATGCGAGGGCAAACCATTTACGGTCCTGCAACATCTCCGACTCCGACTCCGACCCCTTCTCCTTCCACCACTGGGGTCAGCCAAACCGCAAAATTGAATTCTGTTTTATGTCCCAACTGGATGTCGCTCCTCCTCCTCCTCCTCCCTCTGTCTCTGTCTCCTTCCAGCTTTGATGTGGGCCGCAGCTTAATTGCTCGGCTCAGCAGATCACGGATCACGGCTGTTGACGATCCCCAGAGGAGGCCTTCGTCGATTGGACGATCGAATCGAACTTCCCGATAGTTCAGGAACCCCAGAGGACGACCTAATGCGGTGCTGATTTCTGGGGAATCATCCACTCGTACCTCGTCCCTCGTCCACTCGCCCCAATTATCCAAAGGGTTCCCGGGTCGTCGCCGTCGTGGTCGTCGGCGCAGAGACATCAAAATATTTGGCTAGCAAACAACGATAATCGTGGTCTCATCGCCGCGGTGCCCCGACCCTGGCTGGCGCCCTCCGTGAGGGTCCCTGGAGAAGGAGATGGCGCTAATTCGATCGGCGCTGCAGCACCAAAAAGCATGTCATCATCCTTTGTGCGGCGGCCGCCACCGATTACGGCCGCGCCGACAAAGGACCTTTGATCGCTCCCCTCAACCTTCGGTCCCTCGGCCACTACCTCGATCAATCGCAGCGCCTGGTGGCAACATCATAATTATTCCCGCGCAATCAGGCGGCATATAAATCGCTTCCAAGTGTCCGTCCCGCTGTCCGTCCGCCTTAAGTGGCGCCTCCAATTGGCAGCGAGGGAAATTACCCAGCGCTAGGAGCGGGCAGTCGTCGAGGTCCTTAGCGGCGACCCGCCGCCAACAACCTCATCATCGCCATCGCCGTCAGCGGCAGCCACAGAAATAACAATAACAACGTCATCACCAACATTTGGCAGCAATAAATCCTCCCGAAATAAAACGAAGCTCGGTTCGCAGGTCGCAAACGTTGGCGGTGGTGGCGACGTCGACGTCGACGCCGGCAGCGACTGCAACGACACGTCCTGCGCTTGCCCGGGATGCGCCGACGAGGGTGCGCGGGAGGGGCGCGGGCAGCGCCGCCCTCGATCGAGCCTCGGAGGCGTTTTGACGAGTTTGTTTTCGTGTCTGGCGCAGCCCGGTCGGGCCTTTGTTGTAGGCGGCGGCTGTTGCTGCTTTTGTTGTTGTTGCCAACATCGCCAACGACGTCGCTGCCGTTGTTGTTGCTGTGGCTGTTGGCGTTATTAAGGTCGCAAACTGTGATAATTACAAGTTAATTGTGGATGCGATTCGCCTGCGCCCGACGCGGGACCGGCCTGGCCTCGATCGGGATCCAGCGAGCGTCGAGGGCGGGAAATTATGCAAGCGGCTTATTAAAACGGCGCCGTGGACCACACCGCATCCCGGGCCATCTGCGCAGGCCGGAGGAGTGGCCGCTGGCCATTTGCATGGGGTCACCACCCGGGAACAGACGTCGGCTTCGGCATCGGCATCGAGGGCGCTGGCGTGGTCCTGGAGGTCTGATCGACCTGAGGGCCGGTCGATCGGCCACGCTCACATGGAAATGGAAAACGAATCGCGATAACGCCGACGGCTGCATCTCGCCGATGCGACGAGTCCGAAGCGAGTTCACAGGTTCCTGGAGGCGGCCCTGGAGCGGCGAGTGCGACCTTCCCGAACCAGTTCCACATTCCATTCGCATGAATGGACGAGAGCATCGTCGATAAGGAGCGATAAATGGGAAAGCGGCGGACGAGAGCCACAAATGTCAACACTTCGACAGGGACAGAGGAAAATAGAGAGACAGAGAGAGAGTGAGAGGGAGGGTGACGGCTCCGAATTCCTTTGGAAGGCCATCAGGGAACCGAAAATCACGCAAAGTGGAGGAGGACCGAAACGACGAAAGAATCACCACTTAATTGATGATAAAAAGCAACAACACCTAGATACAGGCCAGGCGGCGAGGCATAAAAACCGAACCATGGAGAGAGCGAAAGAGAGAAAGGACATCGTCCTGTTGCGTTCCGGTTAATCAATCAAAGGCAGCAAGTCAGCAGGATAATGGACGAAGACGACCAGGGACCAGGACGATGTCGGAGTCGTAAACAGAAGACATGTTAACTATGGGATAAGAGATGTTGATAGTAGTAAATTATTGTGTGGCAGGCGAGGACGAGCGGCGAAGGTCGCGGAGGACGAGGAGCTGCAGTCCATTGTGGGCGAGTGAAACAGAAGGCAGTTGACGGCCATGGAGACCTCATCGCCGCAGCCACAGGAGGGGGAACTCGGAACGCGACTCCACGGTGTTTGGATTTGATTTCTTTTTTGGAATATCGAGGTCGGATAATCACGGCTAAACATCGAATTAGCATCCCATAAAAGATCGGGTTTCGGTTTCGAGCCTCCCAAATGGACCATCAATTGGGCCATCAATGAGAACTCATTGAACGCCATGGGCCAAGAGGGAGGGAGAGAGAGAAACGCCACTCTAGGGTTTCCGGCACGTCCGGTACGGGGAATTAACGGTAAAAATGGGCAGCAGCAGGAGAGAAACGCTGTTTACATAACCAATTAGAAGATATTACGACTTCAGGGAATCTCGAAAATTGAGACATCGTCGTCGTCGTCGTCATCGTCGAACTGTCGACCAACTACACGGGAATCGATCGCATCTCATCTCAACTGATCTGATCATCGACTTCGATATGGGTGCTCAATATTCTCGGCAGCAACAACAACAACCACAGCGACAGCGACAGCGACAGGACCCAGACGGGGTTCTCGACCGGGTGCCGGTTCTGGAGAACCGAGATTTATGGGCGAAAGTGAAAAGTGTGTGAATCGGAGCTGGCCAACGTGACACGATCATCGCCTCGGTATCAGATGCCCACCGCACCGATACGGCACGACGTGATGGCGGAACAGCGACAACAACAACAACAAAAACAACAACAGTGCTCGCCGGAGATCACAATCGTCCGAGTTTGGCACCGATTTCGAATCCGGGCTCGATACCGTAATCGAGAACGAACTCGAGCTCGAGCTCGGCAGCCACTGGGCCTCATAACTGAAATATGATCGACGGGCGACACCGGGTTGACACCGGGGGTGACAGCGAGAGTGACGAAGAAGGTGTGATCGGCTGTGTAGATCGACAGGGCCGGGCTGGGCCGCATCCACGGGTACCTGTGGCGCTGGTGCCGCCCCGCACTCGGCCGGTCAGCGGAGTCGATGCTGGTCGCTGGACCGCGTCGAGCCTGTGTGGCTGGGTTACGACATAACGGTTCGCCATCACCCGCCAGGCAGATGCGATCGTTCCCGCAAACCAGACGACCGCGAATATCAGATCGCAATGTTTCGAGAAGGGACGAGTGTCAGGAACCGCGGCTTCTCCCTCCTGTCTCGATCTCTCGGAGATCCTCCGCTCGTTTCCTGCGAGCGCCAGCTGGACGTGCTTCTGCAGGATTAATTGGATTGGATGCCGACATCACGGGAGCCCGCTTAATTGGACACGCCCTCGGATCGCGTCGGCCCGAACCGGACCCGATCGGACTCGACTGATCGCGGTGATTCCGCAGAATGCCACCAGTCGCGGGCACGTGTGTCCAACACGCGTCCCGACGCCATATGGGCCGGAGGCCGCTCCGACACGCCTGCGCGAAAAGGACCCTGCCTCGTGCAGCCTGTCACAGGCGCAGGACAAAGCGAACCTCATCAGCATCATCATCATCAACATCAACATCAACATCGGCTCGACGGCATGTCAAAACTCATCGTCGCACCCTCGTTTTCCTTTCGTTTGAACCTCACTTCACTTCGCTTTCTTTCGATTTCGATTTCGATTTCGTTACGTGAATCGCATCCTCATTCTGGGGCGTCCTCGAGCATCCTGCCACGCGCACCGCTGACCATAAGGACGACTTGTCGGTGTCCGTGTCCGTGTCCGTGTCGGCGTCGGTCTCGGTCGGCATCCCCAATTAATTCTACAAATTATGGAAAATATTTTTCATTTTCACTTTCCACCTTCACCTTCCATCACAACACGAGGGAAAGAAAACAAAGCGCAGACGGGGAATTGAAAGTGAAGGGAGCCGGGACACGACCTGATCTCCACTCAAACAACTGTTGTCCGCCGCCAGGACGCTCGAAATCTGACGGACTGACAACTGACACGATCCGATCTGATCCGAGACGATCCTCGACGATAGGGCGCAACAGTTGAGCAACGTCTCGGAACAAATTGCGCCAAGTGATCCTTGACGAGCGGCGAGGATCCTGCGGGACCGATCGGAGAAGAAATCTCCCGTGAATCATCCCGGCCAGCTGTTCTCGCTCTGCACCGCGATCAGGCAGGCTTGCGAGATCTGGCGGCTGTGACGAGCCGAACATGTCGAGCTCGTCAGACTCGCGATCGTCATCGTCAAGTCGACTGTCACGTGAGGGGAGCAGCCCGTGTCGTCGTCTGTGGCGAATTCCGAGGTTCCATAAACATTCATATTTATTGTGGGACCTTCGACTCGACTCCTGGCAGCACATGGCGGCGCCATCAAAATGCACTTCCTGCCGGCCAGGCGAGGAGTCGACGTCGAGCGGAGGGGCGTCGGGGCGCCGGGAGTCCAGGCCGCATGCGAGGCTCCACAGGTGAAGACAGTGTTTAGGAAACAATTTAATTGTGTGTGTGCTGGGCGACCAAAGTTCAGCCACACGGAGCACAAACACATCCACAAGGTGGGCGGCGGTGGCGGCGCGGTGGGAGGAGGGAGGAGGGGCGGCGGCTGCAGGCGAGGATTATTCAAATCCTTTGAAAGCATGCTCGGAATTTGTGAACTCACAGAGCGAAACAACTGCGAGGGCAACAACTGCGAATGAGCTCCCAATCAGAGGCGGAGTCCTCGAGATCCCATTAAATGCATCGAGAGCCAAAATCAACAGAATAGAACAATAACAACAGCCGAAACAATAACAACAAAAGGCTTTAAATACAAATCCAACGCATCCTAAATAATTTAAATGAAGTCCTCTGGGGTCCCGGACGCCGCCGCCGGGTGCCTGCCGAAGCAGCCTCGGCAGGTTCGCAGCTTCTGCCGGGTGCCTCGAATGCGATGTTTTAATTTTATTAATTGCTTATGGACACCCCAACCCCGAACCCGACTCCGACTTCGATCCCGGGATCGGGTGGCGAGTCGGAATAATTGTGAAGCATGTTGCTGCGAAGCAATTATTTTTGCATGCAACATATTTTCATTTCGGAATAGTTCATTCATCATGTGCGGGCGGGCGGGCGTAGGAGGGCGACGGACTCTGACTCGGCTAACGATCTACCCACCCACAGCCGGCCGTCGAAGCGAGATCCCATGGCCAACCGATGGACGACGGGCCAGCGACAAAGGCGAGGTGACCAGAAGGACAGACTCCGGGCTCCGGTCTGTCAACACAAACATTCGAGCTTACATTCGCCCATGTGTGCGACAACCGTCCATTCATACCTCGGTCCAGTGGCGGCATGTCCATATCGCAGAAAGCGAGCCATAGGAGAAAGAGGGAGACAGCCAAGTCGAAAGAGTGACAGACGCTCGGGCATCCGGGCCCAGGGGAGGCAGCGCCACCTCCCCTTGGCCACTGTGTCAGTCAGAGCAAAACAAACAACATCCAGAGCGAAGGCGAAAGCCATTTCAAGAGAAAGAGCCTGTCAGTGTGATGGAAAAGAGAAACAGAACGAGTGAGTGAAAGAGAAAGAGAGAAATAGAGAGAGACAGAGAGAGAGAGGGATGCGCTTAATCAAATGCTGCTCGTCAATTGCAAATGCTCACGATGCATAAACGGAAAATCTTCCATAAATTTTCAATGAGAATTTTTGCAGCAACGAAAATGAATTTTAATTTATGCCATTTCCCGGGAATTACGTGTCGTTCTGTTTATCGCCGGGATTTTCTGTCTGTCTCACAGTCATCCGTCTCGACACCCTCTTCCCCTCTCACTCACTATCGCCGCCTCTGTCACTGTCTCTGTCTCGCTCTGTCGCTCCCCCACGCCGAGTCAATGGATTCGCATATTTTCCGATCTGAGGCTTATAGAAATTTATGAGTCGCAGTCGACGTCTGGGTCCGAGTCGAACCGAACCGAACCGAACCGGGCCGATCCGAGTCAGCCGAGCGCACACAGGACCCGGACTCGAAGGATGTGCCATGATTGCGGATGCCACTCGATGCATGGCAGGCGGCTTCTAATTGAAAGCCAAGCCAAGCCAAGCCAAGCCGAGCCGCTGCAGTTGCGGAATGGCGAATCAACATGGGTCGGGCTGTGTTATTTTCTGAGTTATCGCAGCCTCCACGCTTGCTCTGCTAATCACACGGTTGCTGTTGTTGCCCTGGTAGTCGTTGGTCTGCCGGAGTCGCCCGGGCGGAGGGAGTGGATCATCGGAAAGCCGGCTCCATGAGTTCTTGATCTCTGATTCTTGGGAAAGTTCGTTCGTTCGCTGCTGCTGCGGATTCACAACTGAGGTCTGCCAGAGGTTTGCTTCGGCATTCCGGATTAGGTGAGATGGAGTGGGCGCCCACGACCAGAGGGCCGGCCCACTTGAGTTCCTCAATGGGCGCCAGTGGAGAGTCGGAGTCGCTGAGGAAGTCGGTCCGAATTTAGGCCCAGTTAGACCAGGGCATTCCTCCGACTATCAGCCTCATCACCGTGCCGACCCATGGGACCCGACTCGATGGTCGACGGCGAGAGTCGAGTGCCTCCCACGACAATTAAAGGTCTTTAAATGGGTTTCGGAAGCTTTAATCGGGTGAAAACAAAACCAAACAGTTTAAAAACAAAAACCACAACGTCGATTGTGTGTGGCGGAAATAAATAATAGCGAAATGCACAGGAGCCCGCGTGCAAATGTTTGCCCAGCGTCCGGTCGAACACGTTGATTAAACAGGACGTGGCCATAAAGCCCAGGTACTCGGCTGCATCGGGGCCAGCGTAATCGACCACTTGTTCCGAGTATTTTTAATTACTCTCGGCCCCGAACCGACCAGGCCCCGCCTCCCCCAACACCGAGTGGGGTGTTTGGGCAGACCATCGAACGGTGAAGTGAGCAAACAGCGAAAATAAATAAATTCATGAATACACATAGATGAGCGGATGAGCGGGATGAAGGCCAGGACTGAGGCCGGGGCTGTGGCTGTGGCTGTGGCTGAATGGCCTGATGAATGAACCTCATTCATTCGGGAGGCGCTTTAAAGGAAGTCGAAGCCGAAGCCGTTCGGCGATTGATTTATTCCTTGATCGTCGCGGGGTCCCCTGGCCACGGTCGCCGGAGCCGAGCTGGGATCAGGATCTGGATGCCTGACGGTCCGAAGCCAATCGCATTGTTGAACGGCGGCCGGCGCGTTCAATGGCGAGCTTAACGGCCGCTGCTGCCGCCCTGGCCCCGACCGTCGGTGGCCCGGAAACGGGCGGAAATTGCAATGGCGCTCGAGCTCCGTCCGGTCACCGGTCGCCGGTCGTCCTGGAGTCCTGTGGCTCTGGCGCCCCGCGACTGCGGCCCATGTGAGCCGCGAATTTATCACCTCGTTCGGCGAAGTGTTGCCGCGACAATTAATGACGACGCCCACAGGCCGGTCGGGCGTCGAGGGACGAGGGAGCGAGAGATTGAATAAAATGAAAATTATCGTACGAAAGTATTTATTTAATGGCGCCGCGGACATGCGAACAGCCGGGTGCGAGAGGTCCTGACCGAGAGGTCCTGCGACTCCTCCATCGGCGTCCGGTCGGTCGGTCGGTCGGTCGGTCACGCACTCGCAGATGCCTCAGATGCAGATGGCACTCGGTCCATTTTCCGCGCGGCCCCAGGCGGTTCCCACACTCGCGACGCGCCGCGATTCGCCGGCCATGACCACGCCCACTCTGGCCCGGAGTTCGTTGCAACTCGTAAATTAAACGCGTTGCCAACGCGTCGTTCAATCCCGGCCAAATTTGTAATTAATTCCCCGAGAGCAACTAGACACTGGCGACCAGGCTCCAGCCGACCCAGCGTCCCACCATTCGTCCATCTCTCCATCGTCCGTCCCACCGTCCGTCGGTGGTCGGTCTGTTGGACCGAGAACAAATCACGTGGTGCGCGGCCACCACAAATTAAAATTGCACCCGCAGGGGCTGCGAATCCGATTCCGATTCGGACTCCGACTCCGACTTCGAGTGCGACTGCGAAAGCGAGTCCCAGCTGCGGCCGGAGCTGGGCCCGCGCCAGGTCCGGAGACAGAGCAGAGCCCGCTAGGATCGCGGCGACGACTCCCTAGGCTCTCCTTGTGGAAAACAAACCCGGCCCGGCGCGTCCATTTCCAGGCCTAATCATAAGCATTACGCGGCCTCATGGCCTCGGCCTCGACGGCTGGGAGCCGCAGCCACAGCAGCGGCACCAGCACCAGCAACAACAATAACAACAACAATAGGCAGCAGACGTCCAAAAAATGGAAAAAAAATGCAAATCACGGGACCGAGGGCGGGGCAGAGGCAGAGGCAGAAGCAGTGGCGAGGGAAGAGGGAGGAAGCCGGGACCGCGAGGTGGCTCCAACAGGTCCCAGGCTCCACGGCGTCCTCGCGAATCCGTCCATGGGAATTACTCTAATTTAAAGTAATTGGCTCGGTTTTCCATTTAAATTTATGCCGAGTTCTGTTCGTAGTTGTTAGTATTATTCCTGTTGTTGTTGCTATTGCTATCTTCTTCTTCACCTTCTTCTACGTCTTCTTCTACATCTTCTACTTCGCCTGCCGCCGCTGTTTCGGGGTTTTTAAGAAATTTTAATCGATTTGCGTATACGTAACCGCGCCGTCACCAGAACCAGCAACAGCGACGGCAGCAGCCGCGAACCCGGATCAGCGCGGGACGGGGGCGAGGGGCCGAGGTCGGTGCGGTGCAACACCATCCGATCCGCGTCGACCGAGCGATCTGAACCTTTGGGGGCGTGTCCGAACTGAATGGAAAATGAATGCGTTGCATTCCAATAAAGTAGCCGTAAAGAGACGACCCGGCGGAGGAGCGGGTGGACGGACGAACGGTCGGTCGAGGACAGCCAATTGGTTAAGACAATACGGGGCGACGCGACGCGACGCGCCGCTGACCCTGACTCAGATCAGAGGCAGCCACCATCGGCGACCAGACAACGACCAGGACTCGAATCTCTCTCACTTGGCTCGCAGCAAAACTAATTAAAATTTGCCCAAAACAACGCGCTCTGGCGGCTCCACCGGCCACGACTGCGGCTCCTCCTCGAGCGTCGTCCAGCGCCAACACCGTCCGGCGCATCTGTCCGTCCGACCCATCTGACCAACCGTCCGTCCGTCCGTCCCTCCGCCCGTCCTCGTGCGAACACATTTATTTCGCACCGATATCGCCGCCGGCTGCCAGCCGAGCCGCCAGTTGGGTCCTCGATGCGTTGCACGGTCCGCGTCCACGGTCAGGGCCACTAAAATTAATAACAAGTGATCCGCGCTCCAAGTGATCATCATCATCAGCCGCCGCCGCCGCAGAAGCACCAGGTCCAGCCTCGGCACCGGCTGAGGCACCGAGGTCGAGACGACGACGACCAGCGTCGACCCAACCCAACCCCAACCCCAACCCGCACCGAATCCATAAGGCTCCAGCGTGGTCGCGTTCGTTGCCATCCTCGCCGGCCCCGAGGCGACGAGCGACAGCGAAATTGCGACGTCGCCGCCACCGCAGCCGCCGCCACGCTGCGTCCGCGCCTGCGCCTGCGCCTGCGCCCTGCCGATCGTCAGCCGACGCGTGGTCCTTCTGTTCGCCTCGTCACCGCCGCTCGTTGGCTTCGCTTAATTTGGAGCAATTATTTCTTATGCGTCGCCGAATGGTAATGTCCGGAGGGGCCTCGGGGGAGCCGTCATTTTCACCTGGACCTGGGACCTGGGACCCGGGCTCAAGTTTGCCCATCCCGTTGACGTTGAGAAACTTGTTCGAGGTCTTCGTTATGTGGAGTGGAATCGATTGAACGATCGATCGTCGCCAATTGCCGACTGGAACGATAATCTAAGCCGAGGTTCAAGTAGAGCAAAGTCGCTCTCTCTCTCTCTCTCTCTCTCTCTGCCTATGAGACTCTTCCCAAATTAATCGCTCGTCGCGTCGACGGATCCTTGGGAACGGCCTCAGCATTGCGCAGAAAAACACATTCCTGCCTCGACGGAGCGGTCGACCGCAGCGCGTCGCGCATTCCTGCCACATGTCGGCGATTATCATTCCTCGAACTCCTCGTCCTGCCTCCTGCCTGCCACGTCCTCCCGAGCCAACAACCCGTAATTAATAACTCCGAAGCCCGAGCAGGCCGAGCAGCATCCCAGAGCCAGAGCCAGAGCCTTCGCCTTCGCCTCCGCCTCCCAGAGTCGCGTCCGAGGGCCGTGGTTTATTTCTTAATATTTAAAAGATTTGCTAAATTAAGAGCGAAACAATGGCCGTCTGGAGGGGCGGGCAGCTGAGCAGAGGGAGGGGACCGCGAGGTGTGTTAATTAAAAGTGTGTTGAAGGCTCGCTCATTTCGGGGCGAGCACAACTCTTTATTAATTAGTCCCGCGGGACGCGTCGCCAGGGAGCGCGTTAAGTTGGTAATTAACTCCTCCCCATCGACTCCACTCCGCTCCACCCAACTGGGATCTTTCGTTCTGGTCTTCCTCCAGACGTGGGCTGGTCCTGGTTCCGGGGTCTCCCCCTGAGCGGCGGCCGGTGGGCGGAGGTGGTAGAAAGGGGTGGGCCGTGTTTGCCAAAGGGCCGGCGGAGACTGTGAGATGGAACTCCGAGGAGTTCATTAGCAGAGAATCCATGCAGGTGATTGATTAATTATGAAAGCCTTGGCGGATGGCTGGACGAGGGGATGGTTGGATGGTGGATGGAATGAAGGAATGATCGATGGATGGTTGGTCGGGCGGTTCGATGGCTGGACGGGTGACCACGGAATGGAGACAAAGGACACTGTGACGGATGGAGGATGTCAAGGGGAAAGAGGTTGACATTTTCCTCCTGGAAGAGAAGGCGGTGATTGAAGGACGTCAGGGTACAACCAAAGCTGGAAGGCCGTCCCTTCTGGCGACACGGGTGGAAAGGAGGACCGAAGGACCGAAGGAAGGAGGTGGCGAGCGCGGATCCGGCTCTTGGGGCCTTCAATAAAGCCGTATAATATTCATCTGCAATTAAAAAACTCTGCAGCTGGCAGCGTCCTCCCCGGATAGCGGGAGATAGATGACGAGGGAGAGGGGAGGGGGAACGAGAGGAGAGGAGAGGAAGTGTCTACCGCAAAGAGGCGGAAGCAGCCGAAAGGATATTGCTTTTTTAGACTTTATTGCCGCGAAGGCGAAAGTAATTAGTTTCTCGCATCCGCCTCTCCGGCGAGCGATGCCGCCCAGGCGAGCGGTGACCAGACAGACGGCTCGGTGGACACACCGACAGACAGACGGACGGTCGGACGGACAGGCAGATAACTGGACCAACTGACTCGCCGGGTGTCCTTCGTTTATCCTTTTTGCCGGCCACCGAGGCAGCACGCGTCGACTGCGCGGCCAACGAGCGGAACTTCATTTGCGCTTCCGGCTCGCAGATGGCCGCCGTTCATCGGTGTCTCTGGACCTGTCCCTGTGCATGTGTGGGTGCATGTGTATGTAGGTGTGTGTGTGCGTGGTGGTATTTGGTGAACTCGTGGCGAGCTGGCGTTTTTTCGAACCCAACTCGATGTTCTCTCGCGAATTTCTCATCCATGTAGACATTGTTTCGTTGTCTCTTCTTTTTGCAGCTGGCCATTTCCGAATTTTGATGTGGCCACTTGAGTTGTTGGTGTTGCTAGTTCTCCCATTGTTGTTGCCGCGCCGAGGTAGAACAACTTTAATTAATTAGAGAAGAAGAGCGAAATTTACATAATTTCAAACGATCGCCTTCCGAGCTTAATTGCCATGAAAACCAGAGCTGCCCAGCAACAACAACTGCAGGGCGACCACAACCCGACAACCACCAACATCGACAACAACAACAAGCAACTAACGCTAACAACAGTTACAGCTAATTGTTTTGTTAAAACTCCGAAGTGACTCGCTTCACTTCTGGTCACCCCGAGACCGATGGAAACCACAGACTGGCAACGGGGAGATGAGGGAGGGATGGAGGTGGTAGAACGAGATGACGATGAACAAAAAAAATAAAAGGTAATTTTTGAAAATTTAAAAACTCCACTTCCAAATTCACAAGCGGAAAATTGTTCTGCCGGCGACTCTAAACGGCCCAAGGGTCGGAGGCCGAGGGCGACGAGCGAGGAGCGGATGGTGGGGAGCAGAAGGTGGAGGGCGGGAGGGGACCCGGGGGTCGCGGGTCACGGTGGGGGTGAGTGAACGTGGCCAGTGGCCATTGCGCAAGTTCGGCCAGATTAAGATCTCGCTCGCTGACCGACGACGGCCGCTTCGTCCCTCCCGCCCTCTCCGCGCTTCGATGGAAATCAGTCTGCCGCAACGTCTTGTTGTGGTTGTTGTTGGCAGACAGTGAAAATCATGTTAATAACGAACGAAGTGCTCGAAGACCAGCCGACGACTCCGAGGTTCGACCGTCCTCGCGAGGGCGAAACTCGATTGTCACCTCGGTCGGAGGATCCGCCCTCCGTCGAGAAATTCCCCGTCATCTGGAGAAAGCAATTAGTGATGGTTGTTGGCACTTGGGAAATCGGAAGTTCTTGATTGGACCGGACACGCGGGAGTCAGTGGAGATAAATTGTAGAACAAATAGTTGAAGCAATCCAATAAGTACACCAGCTATTCAGTATTCTAATTGCGTGGAGGTCTGTCGCAGTTGCCAACACTAAACGCCGATATTTCCGCCTGTCGCAAAACCTGTTTACATCTGTGCTCATCGCCAATTGGTGCCCGGGGGATTCCCGGAAGACCGACCGGCCTCTATTTCAGTCGTGCAAAGCCGGAAGATAAAAACCACACGCATGCCGGGATTCAATTATGCCGTCCTGCAAAATCGCATTAAATACTCATTTTCCAGCCTCCATGGCCCCAGCCTCGTGGCTCCCTGACTCCACACCGGCCACGCACGGCACCCACGGCACCCGCAGATGGCCAATGGCCAATACCTCGATTTAATTAAATCCCCATCCCGCGGACTAGATTTCCATAATAAATACTGGCTCGCTTTACTGCTCGACTCGATTTTCGAATTGAATTTCGCATCGGATTTCGTACATATATCGCTATCGATGTCGATAAAAATTCACCACTCATTTCCGCTGGCGAAAAACACCCAACTGCAAACTAGATCCAAATTCAATCAAAATTTCCCATAATCGCCTCGCAGCATAATCTTCAGCTCCACCCGCCTGGACGCGATGGACCCGGGTCACCGGGCAGACCGGGGGTGGGGGGATCGCGATGACGCAGCCGTCTCTGGGACGGCGCCCGTGGGAACCCTCGGGGCCCGCTGACCACCGACCGCGGTGGGAACCCGGTGACCCTGTTCGCAACGGGGCCCTCGTCGCGTCCCCTCTCGGACCACCAGGACGGGCCGGGACCGAGAAGAGCCTGCTTCCCAGCGATTAGGTGACTTCGCGAAAACCCGGCTCGAGCAAATTGAAATAATTTGCTTTTAACCGCCTGCGACGATTTAATTCAGTTACACCGTGGTCGTCGTCGTTAGCGGCATCATCATCGTCGTCATTAGGTGGATCGCCGGACGATCGTAACCCGGTAGTCGTGACCCCGATGCCGACCCGACCCCCACCCCGCGCCCCTGGATTCGACCCCGACGAGCGGTGGCCGCGACGGCTTCCGGCGCGAGATTTCGGAAAAGACAAAAAGCATCAGAACAACAGCCATTGAAACGCGTCCCACCTTCCGAGGGTGGAGGGACGAGGCGAGGCGAGGCGAGTCGAGGCCACGGCGGCAGAAGTTAATTTGGCCCCGGGCGCAGTCGCAGACCCGGCCAGGGGACGCGTCTAATGCGGTTTAAGCTCTAATTGTGTCTCCAAAGCGAATTACCGGGCCCCCACTCCCTCTTACCAAACGCCGCCCCCCCCCCCCTCCTGTTCCACCTGCCACTCCACATTCCGACGCCCCGGACCCGTCGTCGCAGCTCGGTTACGGTTTGCTTTACGTGACGCGAGCCGGCTGCGGCTCCGGCTCTGGCTCTGATTCGGGTTCGAGTTTTGATTGCTCTGCGGTGGGGCGGCGGGCGGAACAAAGACAACAATAATGGCAACAACAACAACAGGAACGGTGCTCGGTGGCACTTGCGGCAGGTGGCTCGTTGCATGCCTGCGCCCTGCCCTCGGCTTCGCCCTCCACCGCTGCGCCGCCACGACGACGCAATCAACGCCACAATCGCTGCTTTCACCGCAACATGCAGCGCGCACACACACACGCACACAAGCGCCCACCTGTCCGTGTGGTGCGGGGGGTTGGCAGCATGTGTGGACGAGCGTTTGGAAAACCAACAATGGAACAACAACATGAACATGGACAACAACAACAGGTGGCCCATCCAGCAGCAACACGTCTTCTCGCTCACTTAAGCATCGTCAAATTTTCCAGAACCGCGGAGCGTAACCAACACGAGCCTCATCAGCGCCAGCAAAAACGCCGACGTTGACGGTGACGTCGAAATCGTCGCCTCGCCTCGCCGCTGCCGGAAAATTGCGGCCGCGACGAAGCCGCGCATGCGCCGCCGCGTCGCGTCGCGTCTCGTAGATTGATGACCGCGCTTGCCCCGCAAACTGATTGCTCGGTCACACTTCGACGACCCATGGGCCACGCTGGCAGGGGGGCGAGGAGTCGGAGGAGTCGGAGGAGTCGAAGGAATCGGAGGAATCGAAGGAATCGGAGGAGTTGGAGGAACTGAGGAACCGAGGAATCAGAAGAGTCAGAGGAGCCGGTGGAGCCGAAAGAATCGAGCTTGGACAGGGGTGGTCAAGGCGATGCAGATTCAGACGCCTCCGGGTGTCGTCGGGAGTCGAGGCAGCCCGACCTGGCTCAGCTGGCTGCCCCGGGAGTCGGTCTGAAGATCCATCCTCCGACTCCACCTGCATCCTGCACACCAACCAACAACCACCACCCTCCGCCCCAAATTCGGTGACACCGTGGTTGTTGGTGTGTTTGTTTTGCTTGTTTCGCTGATTGTGGTCGATTGTGGCCGCCGCTCTTGCGGTTGCTGCCGTTGCATTTGTTGTGGGTGTCGTTGTTGTTGTAGCTGTTGCCGCTGTTGTTGTCGTTGTTTTCATTTGAGAACGAAATGAAAATGACTTCCGGCGCTCGCACGACGCTGCGCCGACGGACCGGATCCGGAAGCGAGGGCGTCGCCCGCTCCGTTGTGGCTTCTGCGGTTCCGCTGTAATTACGCTCCATTTGGCGCCGCCCGTCCACCCGTTCCCCTCCCCGGGTCCCACCGGAGCCGGCGACAAAGAACCGCGATGGATTCTCATTTGGCGAAAAATACTTCCGACTCAGGAGGAGGAGGCGGCGCTGCTCGTCTCCTTCGTCCTGAACTCGCTCGACTCTGAATCCGTTCTGAATTTCCGCGACGATTCGCGCCTTTGAGAGGTGACGAGAACCCCTCGGTGCCCCGCCGGGTGCTTCAATTAGTCGTCGTCACCGGCGTCGGCGGGTCGTCGTCTTGAAGCGCGATTTTCTAATTGGATTCCAGGCCAACCCCCTCCCCGTCTCACCGTTCCGGTCTTTCGCTCTCGCTCTCAGACCTCATGTCTTCTGTCGCCTTTTGGCGGACGATTTGGAGCTGCGTCCGACTGCATCGTCGGATCGTGCCTTGGATCCCTCTGACAAATCCGCTTAATTGCTGCATTCACGTTTGACCCGGAACGAGGCCCCACTTCCGGTTCCGGTGCCGGTGCCGGTTCCGGTGCTGTCTTTTGACCCTCCTCCGACCCCGTCCGCCCTCCCCGGTTGCCCGAGCGGAAGCAGCTCGCAGCGGACAGTAATTAATTGCACGTCACCTGCTTTCGTTAGTCCGTAATTTGTCCGTTTGCGCTGACTTCCTGACGTCTCTGCCCCGCCCCGCCCCGGCCCACCGCTCGTCCTGGCCCGTCCTGGCCCCACCCACCGCTCGCCTGCAGTGAAGAGCTGCTCCACGAGGCGCACACGCCGACGTCCGGCGGACACTCGAATCCCCGAGTCCGGACGAGAGCCAACTGCATTTTACGTCCTCGCGTCCTCGCCGCCCTCCCCGCGCACTCTTAAAAGCTCGCTGCGAAACTCGAAAATCTAATCGCCGGGACGGAGTCGGCCGGCCCTGGGGCCCTTCAGGCTCTCAAGTTGATTTCCATCGTCCAGTTGAGTCATGGAAACCCCACCTTCCCCCCACCCGAAGGACGAATTTCCCCAGAGACGTCGAAGTCAACCAAGCGAAGCGAAACCGGTGAAATCCACAGCTCGATGTTTGTTTGGGGCTCCACGGCGATGCACGCCCTCAGTCAGTCGGCCCTTCCTAGAATCTGTATCTGTCGAGGCGGCCCTCGTAAAACCTCCGTAAGCACCGTCCTGGCCCAAGTCAAAGACATTATCCTTTTTACGGCCAATTAAATGCTCACGACGAACCCTGGAACGTGTTCCAATTTGCGTCCGCCCCTTCGCCTCGGTCCGCCCCGGCCCATTCAAATGCTCACGTTCTCCGGGTGAGCGTCGTGGCCCTGGTCCAGGACGAGAGACAAAGCCAGGGGCCGGGAGTCCTTTGTGAGCAGGCACGCACACGAAATCAACATCCGCATGCGTCCGATAATGAAATCATCGGATGAAAGACTCAGCGGGCGGCCCTCCCTCACCCTCAGCCAAGGCCTCTCCCTCATCCATGCGGCCCTGTGTTGCGCAAGGGACCCTCGCACGAACCACTCCGACAATCGTCTCCGAGGATCAAACGATCAGAGGCTCTAATGCGACAAATTGCCGAAGGATTTCGCCACAAGAAAATCTGGACGATGTCACTCGCTCTCTCTCTCTCTGTTTCCCTCGATACAAAGGGCATGAAACCGCTTTCGTCTTTGTCTCCATGGCGAATCCGGGTCGGAGGCGGCGGTGACTCAATTTGCCGGAGGTCGGTCGGAGGCCGAGGAGTCGCCATGTGTTGTGGCCGGACAGCTGAGGGCGAGCAGCCCCGAAAGGCCTGGAGCCATTGTCGTCGACGTTGTCCACCTTGTTTGCCCTCGTCGTCGTCGTCGTCGTCGCCATCGTCACCGCCCTCGCCTTTGTGTCTGCGGGACCACACGTGAAATACGGAAAATTGCGCTTCAAAGGACGTGCCAAGACGTGCCTCGCCGGGCCATTCAACAGCCAGCGAACCTGCCCGACCCGCATCGGCAGATTGGTCATTCGGTTCGTCCACCGCCTGCCTAATTGAGATCCTGCCATGGACGTCGTAATTGATTCGCATCCTGGGCGGCAGCATCGATTGCCAGCAGATCCTCGTAATCCCCGCGGCTTCCGGGCGAATCTGTAAACTCTCAAGACGGCCCTCGAAGTGCTGCGATTCGCACTCAGGTGGACTCGACCCTCTTCGTCATCGCCCCTCTCGCCCGAGGCGGGGTTGGCTTCTCGTTAATCGCCCGTCCTGTAACCGCGCCGCGCCCCGGCGGCTCCTTCATTAACCGCGACTCCATTAAGCCTTCCGTAAGCCCTGCCTCCCTCCCTCCTTCTCGTTGCCAGCTGCCGAGAGTCCGACCGACCGACGAAATCCACCTGCTCGACTCGCTGTTGGGGGGACGCGTGCCGACGAGGGGACGTGGGGCGGACGACGAGGGTTGAGGAGCGAGGGACGACGGCCAATTAAAGTGTAATATAAAGCCTCTCTCGGCCCTCGGCGCTCGGAGATTCTCGAACGGTGTCGGAGTTGATTGAATACCAAAAGTGGCAAAACACCTGCCAGCGACCTGCGAACAGCAGCAACAACCAAACGAAACGACAGCAACAACAACAAAACACGAAGTGAGCTGCAACAAGACCCACAACTTGACGGCAACAACATCTTCATCGATGACGGCAATAAAATAATTATTTCGGTAAAGCTCGATGGAGTCCGATGCACTTGGGTTCGTGGGGACGCGGGAGGAGGAGGCGGTGGGACGGGAAGGTGGAGGACGGAGAGGCGGACGGATGGATGGATGGACGGTCGGCCGCCCTGCTGATTGCACGCCCGCCGATAACAGGCAGATCAGGTCGACCGTGGGCCACGACGTCAGTGGCGGCGGCTGATGGATGGAAGGTCGGTCGGTCGGTCGGTCGGATGGATGGATGGATGGATGATGGAAGGGCCGATGGGTTGGCTGAGGAGGGGGGAGCTGGAAAGAACTTAATTCCACATGAATGTCGATAATGGCCGGAGCAACGCCTCGACGACCGACCGACCGACCGACCGACCGTCGGATCGTCAGACGGCTGCCCACCGTCTTCGCTGCGCGGCCACGATGCCCGACACGGAAGCTCTGGGATAAGTCGCCGAATCCGTGGCGGAGGCAGCACGCGCGCTCGCTCGCGATCGCATTCATTGACCGTTCTGCTGGCTTGGGCAAGGGTCCCTCCCGCCAACCGGCCGCCCCTCAGCGGCCCGGCAGGCCGAGTCTGGCCAGAGCCTGGCCGATAGCGCGGCAGAATGCAATTGGCCCAATTAGTTACACGCCGTTGGGCGACTGATCGTGCGGCCGTGGCCGCGGTCGCGTTCATCCGATTTCGCTCCCGTTTTTGCTCCACTCCTAATTGCACTCGCGGAGCAAGTGTTCCGGGAACCGGGATCGTCTGCGGCCGCCACGTGGGCCGGTGGCATGTGGAGGCCACCATCGGCCGGCTCCGATCTGCTCCGCGTAACACGTCGATGAGTTTGACCCGGCGAACACCTGGCGATCGATGCCGCGAGACGCGAAGATTGGCCAATTCAAGGGGTTCACAAGAGGTCCCGCTGACAGTTCGTCTTGGTCATGTAAGGCTTTCGCGGCTCTTTGTGCCTATTGACCATGGCCATGACTGACCAGCCTCTAAATGGAATGAAGAGACAATAAACCTTGTTGTTCACTTGCCCGAGTCGTGTGGTTTCTTCTCTCGATCACGATGGCATCTGGGAACAAGAGCAACGACGGACGAGGAGAAGGAGAAGACAAGACGAGAAAGATAGATTGACGAAAAGGACGAGACAAAGAGAGGTTTTGGCAACAATGCCATGTGGTCCGGCAGCCAGAACCCGCTCGCGTTTGCCAAAAGGATTTCGCGACGGCCACGGGAAGGTCGAGGATGTCCAAGCATACACATGTGAACATGGGAATCGGAATTCAGAATTCAGGACTCGAGACCCTGGACCCGGGAATAGAACCCACGACACGGACGCTGGCCCTGATCCGCATTGTTTGCGGCTTAGGGCGAGTGGACGACGACGAAGACGAAGACAAGGACAAGGAGTGGGATGAGGACAGGGAGAGGGCATGGGAAATCGCATCAATTAGATTCCGATGTTTATGTTCAATTATTTTGACCTCTGACCCGCCGCCATTCGTCGCTTCCGCTGTGTGCGACCGGACAATGCCTTAGGCAGCCCCACCCCACCCTCGCTCGCCCTCGCTCCGGTTCGCTTGGCCTCGTCCTCGGTCCCTCTCAGGGTCCTGCTGATTGACGTCTCTGTCGCCCGCTCGGTTCGTTCGGCCGGCGATTTACGAGGCTCCGCTCGCTCGGTTTCAATTATTCTTAAATTACGGATTCCCTCAATAATAATTGTCTTCGTTCGCAGAGCCAGGGGCGAGGAGCGCAGGAAGAGGAAACGAAACCCAGGCCGAGGACAACCATAAGCCGAAAAGTAAATTCCAATTTGGCTGCCTCGTCCTCCTGCGGCCAGGACTCGAGTCACTTGGCCACGATTGCAATGACGACGACGACGATGACGACGACTGCATTCGAAGCCAAGGACACGACGTCCGCGTGCACAGTATTATTTTTAAATTATCCTCCGTCGACAGACGAGGATGTCGGGCCAGGGCAGGGCTGGACGGGGCTGTGATCCTTGTCCCTCGATTTCTATTTTCGATTCTCTCGTTTTCAATTGACTTCGTTCCCCGTCCGCAGCCGTGGTCAGGACGACGGAGCGATTTGCATTTTCCTCATGATCAGAGTTGCGGTAGGATTGCGAGGGAACTTATTTTAATGGAGATTTAATTCCTGGCGCCGACGGTCATTTCACATTCCATTGGTTCGCGCGATTCCCTCGACGACTCCTCCTCCTCCTCGTGCTGGCCGCGGCTACGATTTTAATTCGTCTTCCTTCGTCGTCGAGGGACTCGACTCGAGCCCTCCGGCCCGCCCCTCGAATTTCGCTTATCTCGCTCAATTTCCTCTACGACTCGCCGAGAGGCGGACGCTGAGGAGGCGTGGGCCGAGGGCCGAGGGACGGCTCGGAGGGAGTGCATCAAGAATATTGGATTTCTTGATAAACTCCGCACATGCCGGATATGGAATCCGGCAGCAGCCTGAGCCGTCCTCGTGCCACCCGGGCGCCTCCCGCTCTCTTTTGCGTCTCGTCCTGGCGTCTCCGGCATGCATCCTGCAGCCTTTTAAACGTCACGGGGAGTCTCCCGGCAGCGCACACGGAGCTCAGCGGCACGCAGCATATTCATTTCCTATTCACTTCCTCTTCGCCGATCTTCCTCCTGCTCCCCCTCCTCCTCTCATTCCCTTCCACTTCGTCGCCCCGAACACGACTTTGATGCGCGACTCGGGAGCTCGTCTTGGGAGCCGGTCGTGCGTCCGTCCTTGTGTCCGTCCATGTGTCTGCCGGTCGCCGCTGTGTCCACGGCACGCGCTCTCCTTGGAGCATCCTCTGCAGACATCCTCACATCCTGCGGAACCGTTGCGCTGCAGTGCCTTCGGCCACCCAAGGACACCGCGCCGAGGCTGAGGCTGAGACTGAGTCTGGAGGAAGGAGGCTGCCTTCCACCTGCTCTGCACGACCGCGCTCGCGGCTCGGCATTAAGGACCGCCTCGAATTTCCAGCGACGTCTTCACTCGGCCCTGTTTGCTCCGCCGCCGAGGGACAAACAGCCGGACAGACGGATAGACAAACGTCGAGTGAGGGAGGACAAACAATTGCACTTGGGACGGGCAGCCGATGAGGACGGCTCGGGTGCTGCAAAGAGTTCGTCCGCGCGACTCGCATCTGGAGCCGGTGAGTCCTCGCAGTCGCTGCCGGTGACCTTGTGCCGCCCTCCACCTGCCGTCGCGGACCCCCGTCGTCGGAACCTGAGTTGCCGGCGTGGTCGTCGTGGCCAGACATGTCTACGGCGAGTGGCCACAGATCGCTCGCATGTGAAACCTGACGCCGAGCCACCCGCCACATCGCCACTCACACGGACCGCCGTAATCCTTCCGGGACGCGAATACGCCGCAGCTAATCGCGAGCCCTCGTCCTCACCACGACTCGTCTCGCCGTCCACCACCCCAAAGAACCGCCCGATTGGGTTTCAAGTTAGCGAGACGTCAACAGCAGCAGGCGGCAGTTCGAGGTGAGGCGACCCCGTCGGAGGTCAGCCCGGAGGTGGGGTCTCGGCTCGTGAAATGCACACCGCCCGACCGGGGGAACCCGCACAAGTGCCGTCGGTTCATTAGACCTGCCCCAGACGACAGCGAGGGCGACGGCGACGGCGACGAAAGGGTTGTGGACGCGTCCGGCTGGGAAAATATGTCAGCTGCGGGCCAGGACGGCCGCCCATTAGACGGCATCACTTATCCGGACCGCACCCGCCACCGCCGCCGCCACCGCCAACGCCCCCGTCCCTGCGCCGAGGGACCACCGCAGTCCGGGGGACAGGAGTTTGGGCCATAATCCGAGCGCTGCGGCAGATGAAATAATCATCGGCGGCAAAAGTTCGCCCTCAACTTTCGCAATAAAATGTTCATTAGTCCTGCTCACTGGACGAGGGCGGCGAGTGGGCCTGGGCCAGGATGAGGGGATGTGGCTGAGGCTGAGGCTGACGGGCGGCTCCGGGAAGCAC
Source organism: Coelopa pilipes (assembly GCA_947389925.1). Taxonomy (NCBI): domain Eukaryota; kingdom Metazoa; phylum Arthropoda; class Insecta; order Diptera; family Coelopidae; genus Coelopa; species Coelopa pilipes. The sequence goes on along the minus strand of OX376699.1, from coordinate 26,182,488 downwards.
TTTCGACAAGAAGGAACGTAAAAACTTTGCAGAGTAATTAAAACTTAAAGCTCGCCCGCCAAGTGAGCTGCAGCGATTGAGAGACTGAGAGCCCGACGGGAGTCGCAGACCTCGCCCAAAAGAGAGTGGGGGTGCGGTGGGGGCGAGATCCATAACTCATAGGAGGCCGCGAGGGCTCCGCGGGAGGCGAATCAGCCGGGGACTTGGCTCTAATGACGGCTCGCTGCGGTGACATGTGTGAGACGCCGGCCAACAGCTGCTGGCCACTGGCCAAAAAAGCCCGGGCGCCCGGAGTCGCCGGGACAAGTTTATGCTGCTGCAGCTCTCTATATCTCTTGAAAATAATGTCCTGCTTTTTGTCTCCCTCTCACACCCACTTGTCCCCCGCTTCTGGCTGAGTCCGTCCAGTCGCCATGGCCGCGAGACGTCAGCGCTTCAAGTTCTTTTGGCCAACGCGGGTCAACGGCCGCCAGCTGGAAGCTGGGACTAGTGGAGCTTAGAGGGTCCTGGGTGGCGAGGCCGAATTGATGGGTGCGATAAATCAAGGACGAAGAAATCTGCAAATTCATTGTAACCGCTGAATCCGCCGGCGAACAAGTGGCCTTGGCGACGCAGGGTTTCCAGGGACTCCGAAGAGTCACATGCGAAGGTAGAGAGGCTCGAGGACCAGGAGGCCATTTGAGGGAATTCGTTCGTGTCGTTCCCTCGAATCGTCCAATCGTCGAACTCGTCAAATCGTCCGGCGAAGCGTGAGAAATTCGTCGGCCTCGAGAAGGACACGAAATTCCTCGGAAGCCCGGAGGCAACCCGGAGCCTCCGAGCCGAGTCAGAGGGCAATCGGGAAAACACACGTTCGTCCACGCACATGTGCCGAGAGTCGGTGTCTAGGTCTGGGTCGCGTCGCCAGGACACTCAGCCCGACACCGACGTCGACGACAACGGGCCATAAACCGCGTGCCGGTGGGAACCGAGCCGAGGAGGCGACTCGAAGTCACTCGGGCAGACGGCGAACTTTCGAGCGAGGGCCCTCGAAGGCCTCGAGTGCCGCAACCCGAGAGGCTCCGGCGAGCTTAAGTTGTTGCACGAGGTCCTTGTCGGCGTCGTCCTCGTCCTCGTCGAGGGTGCGCGAGCGGATGCGAGGGGATTCCCTGCGGCAGTGGCGAGCGCAACATGTGGCCCACACGTGTTGCGAATCCGTCGGAGGGATTCCCCGGGCGACGTCCACGGCGGCGACGGCGTCCACAGGTGCGTCGAGTCTCGACCTCGGCCGCCGCCCGCAGAAAAACAAACACGGATCCAGATCCGAGTCCGATGGGATGCGAGCGATGCGACGCGATGGGATGGGCTCGGATCGGAGGCGATCCTCATAAACACGACGACTGCACGCCTAGACGACTTCCACATGTGACCGCGGTCGGGCCGGATCGCGTCGCGGAGGCACGTCCGGGTACCTGTCGGCCGCCTCCGGCTCCGGCGTTTCCCAGGACCCGTCGGCGGCGAGGCGACCGAGCGTGCGGCGGACAATGGCGGCGATCGCGAGATGCAGATTCCGGGAGGAGGCGGCGACTACGTCACGATTACCTGGCTTTGCGTGGGAATCGGGGATTTACGACGACGACGACGACACCGACGGGCGAACGATGACGACTCCGATGATGACTCGGCGACAGTCAACAGCAACAACAACAGTACCTGTCGGGGTCGTCCTGCGACCGGCGACCGGCGAAGTCACGGCTCGCCCGTAAAACCGTTCGCCCAGCAGATCCTCACATCCGAGTTCGGTTGCGTGGCCGCGTCCGTGTCCGAGTCCGAACGACCGCTTCCCGCCTGTAAATCACTCGATCGACATCGCCTCCCCCTACCTTCCCTCCTTCCACCCTCACTCACGCGCTCTGCCTCTCCTTCGCTCGGTCTCTCGGGATTCCCCCGGCCACTTGCGCGCTCTCCGCGCGCCCCGGCCGATGCCCGGCTTATCATGCAAATCACGTCCTCGCTGATCCCAGCGCTCCCGAGTCCTCCAGTCCCGGAGTCCTCGACAACCAGAGTCCCAGCGACATCGAGTAATCGCGTCCTCGCTCCGATGGCCGCAACTCCTTCGCCTCGACTTGTATAACATTCCGTATGTACGTCGGTCGGTCGGTCGGTCGGTCCTTCCGTCTGTCTGTCTGTCCGCCCGACCGACCCGTCCGGGGGACTTTTGTTTGCAGGACAATCACAATAACACTAACAATAACTCGAATAAATATTTTCCTTCGCTGCCGATCGCGCTCGATCTCGGATCGAGGGCTCGAGGGCTCGCCGTGTTTTGGGAAAGGTGTGAAATGTTACACTGCGGCTGCTGAATCCTTTAAGTCCTGCGATTAGTATTTCCGAGGCGTGCCCGGGTTGCCTTCTTCGGAGTATCGGCAGTTGTTGTTCTGCTCATCCAAGGGTTGCCTCATTGTTGTCGTGTTGCCGTGTTGTCGTCGCAGGACGCTCGATTTACAAGCAACCGTCGTCCTCCCGTGCACCGTTAGGGCCACGTTAGTCGACCCGAGAGAGACCGGGTCCATAAATCTCTCCTCCTTGGCCGCAATCCCTCGGTCCTCGAGGCGATGCAAATGTCGTCGACATGCTTCTCCTATTGGGAAGCGACGACTCGGTTGCGTGGTGAGGGGTGAGGGGGGAAATCGATTAGGAATTTGATCCGTGTTGGACAACGGAAATCGCTGGGCGAGGACGGGAGCCGATCGAGGAGGCGGAGATTCGATCGTGGCAGGTGAGGGCCATGAATCAATTGGTGGGAAATTCGAATGCCTTCACGTCTCCATTTCAAAAGCTGAACCTGAACCAAACAGAATTTATTTTGAAATGTATTTTGAAAAGCAGACGTCACTTGAAAACTGGTGAAAATCTAGGAAAGCAAATAGCAGATAAAACACACATTTTTCTTGCAAAATTTGCACTTTCCACTTTCTTTGAACTTCTGCTAAATTAATGGATCCTTTAAAATTTCAATCGAGACTAATTTGAAGCGTTTCTTGGATCAATGAAATAAAAGCAATATATTGAAATAAAAATTTGATAAAATTACTGTTCAAATTCCAATGCTCAATCAACTTTTAACACTATAAAACTTGCAGATCTATTGGCAAAATTCGAGGCTTTTTGGAACTGAGGGTTTTTTCGGATCGTGTAATGCTTTCTAATCTAATACAATGTATAATAACTTATTGACGTTTTTCGGTAATGGGAATATCTAAATGAAATCTGAGAACCACTGGTTTTTTATAGTTCATTCAGAAAGTTTCTCAAATTTACTCAAATTTAGTCAAATTTAATAAAAATGAAAAATGTCTGTTTACTCTTTTTTAAAACTTCTTCCACCACAAATTTCTTCACTATCAATTTCCACACTAAAACTTTTACTCTACCAATTTTCCTCGTCCAAAAGCCAAGAACCGTCTACAAAGAACTCTTGACCGCAAGCCATTTTCTGAGAGTTTCCGCTGCGATTTCAAATTTCAGAAAGCATGTCAATCGCCGATCTGCTCCCTTAGCAGTCACGATCAACTCCGTTTCCCCGCGATCTTCTCAACTACGCGGGAGAAAGTCAATTCGCGGTGGGAATTTTGAATGCAAAAAAAAATGCTCGCTTCTTCTTGGGCGCCGATCGACAGAACCCACGATTGCTCTGGAGTGTGGACAGACAGACGACCGGACGGACTGACAGGCGAGTGGACGAACAGACAGACGGACCGACAGCCACGGCCGTGAAGTCAATGGATGGCTTCGAGGATAAACAAAACATTGGGACAGCGACTGCTTTTGGGACAGAACCACGAAGTCGAGAGCCAAACTCTTATACGACCCAAGAGAGCCAGACCGAACGAGGAGAGAGCGAGAACGCGAGAGAGAGAGAGGCGCAACTGTGTTTTGCGACAGCTGCATCGAGCATCGAACGGTGGACGGTCGACGGCTGCAACTGGGACGGGGCGGCACGAGCCACGGGTGCGACGAGCTCCGGCTGCAACGCAGTCGCAGCGCGGCGGCAGAGGTTGCGACTGCGAGCCGACGACGGCGACTTCCTGCGAACAGGCTTCCGCTTCCGCATCCTGGCCGACTGTGCGTTGCGCAGAAGGGAGGCTTGTTGTTGTTGCGGCTGCTTCGAACATCTGCTTGCAACACGCTCGGTCGCGGCTCGGTCGCATGAGGCAGCAGCTGTCGAGAGAACGAGTGAGCGAGCGAGAGGGTGGTTGGGGCCGCGGTGCGAGGCGAGGCGACGCAACCCACGTCCGCTCAGCTGTTCTTCGGCGAGTCCGGTGCGGTTCGCTCGGTTTGAGCGCCTCGGTTCGGGTCGGTTCGGGTCGGTTCGACTCGGCCGGCCGCGACGGTATTTCTAGAGCGGCGCTGCGAGTGTCGGCAGCAGTTGCGTGCGGAACGCGAGCGTGAGAGGATGTGTCAGAGCAGATACGCCGAGCGCCCCGATTCAGATACAGACACAAACACCAGTTCAGATACAAGACCAGAGCCGCCAGTTGCCGCAGTCACGCTGCGCGAGTAGCAGACCGAATCGACGACGCGACACCGCACC